>JAHWXV010458403.1:0-14592 GCA_024586415.1 Phrixothrix hirtus
TGTACTTTATTTAACTGGATTTTTATTTTGTAATTTATATGGGAACTATAAATTCTAGAATATATAAGTAAAAGTTGAGAAAGGATGATTCATTTAAGCTAGTAATCTGATAAAGGGCAAGCCTCATCACGGAAATATACTGCGTGATTCATAACAAAAGTTATTGCTAATTTTGTTGCATAATTATTAATTTTGTTACTTTTATTCTACTAATGTATTTTATTTATGATAGTGTACGTTCAATTTTGTGACTAACTGTACATATATATGTATCTGGAATTCAAATAATTGTTAATAGTCACGGGCCTATATCGGTGTAGTGGTTAGCATTTTTACTTTTATGCTCAAGAGACGCGCGTTCAAACCCGATCGAGGTCGGTAAATTTTTCAGCGGAGAAAAATTTAAATATATACCTTCTTCTTGGACAAGGAAGTAAAATCGTAGGCCCCGTGTCTTAATGATGTTTGGTATATTAAAAATCCCTGGCGGATCCCCTCCAGATTCGGCAAAATTCTAGTAAGCATGGCGAAATTATCCTAGCAGTTGAAGCCACCAGGCTCAAGGGAAAACAAAATAAAAATAAAAGAACTGTAAATAGTTACTCTGCATTGTTTAGAATGCGCTATTTTAAGGTACAATCAATTTTACAGTTGTACTCTGTCCTATTTTTTGTTACTTACAAACCGTCATCGATTTGAATATTTTCACTGTTTTATTTAATAGCATCTTTAACTAAACGGCACGGTATTTTGAAAACACACAAGGCGCATTATGTCATTTAAAAAAAGGATGTCGCGTCTAGAGGAGGGAGGTAGACAGCACATGCCTATGAACTTAATAAAACGACTAAAAGTGAAAAAACCAGCTGACGTATCTTTAGACTTTCACAGAAAATCAAACATTAGGGCAATATGAATTTTATTCTAAATTTTAGGCCAACTCTGTATATAATAGGTATATTTGAAAAAAATGTATTCACGATTTTTTATTCATTATTATGGCAGTTATAAATAAATACGGACTTGGTGGAATTTTGTACATACAACATACGTACGTATTTTGATATTTGATACTACGTAACCTTAGGCTATTTCAAATGCTTTAATTGTAATTTTTAATCTTACAAATTGGCCTGACCTTAATTAAGAAACGATTTATTTTAAGTAACTATTATATTTTGATAGTAGATAGGTACATATTATTTACTTATGTTTCATTATAATAAAAACAAGGAAACATTAATTTTCAAAGTAACACAAATACTGTTAATACATATTGTTTGAAGAAATTTTAAATGTACCTACATACATTTAAAATTCCTCCAAACACTATGACATATTTTTAAAAATTAAAAACGTGACACTAGGAAAACAATTTTTATTATTTTATAACTAAATTCTTATAATATCCTAGAAGTTCAATGATTGGCTACTTGAAAGTGCAGTTTATAGTGTAAAATACGGTTCCGTTATCTGTACAAAATGTATTGACATTTAATTAATAATAATAAAGAGGTGATAAACTTTTCTGTAAATTACTTCGTAATTTTTCTTGAAAGTTGTCGGTTTTATGTCATGAGTATATTAATTTATAGGATATTTTGAAATAATTTCTATATTTCATTGCACAGCTTGATCCTTTACGAATGACATGAAGTAGGTACTACAGGTGGCCTGATAATTCACTTGAAGTAAGAAACATATGGCATCAGTTAGCCTGAATTACAATGCCTTAGATAGGGAGTAAATTTCAATATGGCGTCTATTTCCCGTCCTTAATGATTTGAAAAAGTGTATTACTGCATCTTCAACTTCATCAGCATCAGATAAACACCGAAACATTGTTTCAACGCATTTAATATTAGGATCTTTGGTTGCTGAGTGAAAATTTTGACCTCCTATTTCTTTCCATATCATTCAAATTTGTATGTTTGTCTTGAGACCGTGAACATCATACTCGGATTTGTTTTCATATAATTAGTTCTCTTTATAAATTTCAATAATCTATTTATGAATTTCTGTAGGAGACAGTTATTTCCCAAATAAACATCGAATTGCAATGTAATTCTACTTTAGTATTGCAAGAAATAAGGGGGTTCATCTTGAACAACTTATAATGTTTGTAAATAACTGGAATGCCATTTCCATCGCAACAACCACGCCCTACCATGTATGATGTATGAATAATAACAATAAAGAATATCATCTAAGAGAAAATTATTGTAACTTACTTTCGGGGCATTTACTAAAATCACGTATTAAATAGAGTAGTAAATAAACGAAACTGATTTTCCTTTTATGTAATTCTCCCACGCAATTTTTAAATATTTTGGTCAATTCTTGGCATGGAATATTAACTGCTAAATAATTAAATACTTGTCAAAATGGCTAATAATTTGTATACGTGGTGAACTAATATTGCTTTTCATGGCAGTACTTGATCAAAAATATTCTTAATCGGGTGTTATAAAGATTACGTATATTGAAATTGGTGATTTATAAAAGAGCATTACTAAAGTTTGAGAATTGACATTAATTCTTGACACACAATGAGTAGCTCCAAGATAATTCGTAAAGTAAATTTCATGATATTGTCCAGCCTTTCTAAAAAAAATTAAAAATAAAATTTAACAACTTATGCATGTTTCACCCTCTCAGGCATTATTAAATAGGGTTTTTATACATACACAGGACGTTTTAAAATAAATGCGGAAAACTTTAGGAGTATGATTTCTTGTCGAAAATGAAAGCAGATTTTTACATAAAATTTTTGATTTGAACTCTCCATGTGTAGCTGTACTCCTCCAAAAGAAGAGGCAAAAATTAAGTATTTATCTTTTTTCTTGAATTTGGAAAACGATCCAAAGATTGGTATGTATTCAATTCATTATTAAAAGTTTTAAACGAGTATGGGAGTGATGATTAGTTCACCTAAATTACTCCAAATTTAAAAATACAAAGGTTAATTACAACAATTAAAGAAACATAATTCGCGAAATATAAAACACTTTCATCCACTTCTAGCTTCAGACGTTACCATTATTGACCGGCATTTGTCGTGAGAAGTAGGCCATTATTGACCAAGGTGCTGCACATCTCGGGATACAATCGTGGCGCTTGGGCTATAGTGATAGCCTTCTTCACCTTGATGTATAATCTACTATTATGCACTTGTGTCTATAAAAATATGTACCTAATTATTAATAAACAGATTGAGGTTCAACGGGCACCATACCAAGTACCGGACGAATAGGATGTACGAAGGTTCTGTAATAAAAGATAATTGGCTCAGATTATTTTCTATTACTGAAAGTTAAATCAAATAATTTAGAATAAAAAACAGAGATAAAAAGGAAGGTTGCCTAATTTAAATTTTAATTTAGTATTCCGCCACGGACTAAACTAAGATTATCCCTTCCCTCTATTTTAATTACAATTTTAGAGGGAAAACTAATTACGGCACTAAATGGTGTTATCAAATTGCCTATACAGCCTATAGAGAACAAGGAAGCGAATTTTCGAAATTGTTTAAATTGGTGACAAACCAATGGCCAGAAACGTTCCCAATTTGTCAAAATACATATATGACCGACCTTCAATTGAAGTGTCATGTACTTAAGACTACTTACATGATATTATACGTTTAAAATTACATATTCCTTTTGAACTAATTAAATATATTCTAATTACAATCTAGCGAATTTTTCTTATCAATGTAAAATTACCAGGAATGCTTTAAAATATGTGTATAACACTTCGTTCTACCAAGATGAATATCAAAAATTTTTGAATCTTAATTGAATTTAAATAACAATAGAATATTATCCGTAAATGATATCATATGCGGCGTAACTTTAAATAATCATTATTATAAAATTGCTAAAGGTTCTGTTTGCGCTGAGTAGCGCTAAAATAATGGACTGTAATTTATTTTGAATTATAAACTATTTTATTTGTCATCAGTTAAGGTAATAAATCTTGTATACTCACCTTAGAGTACCTGCTAGCGGAAACGCTGATGGAAGTTGTATTTATTTGAATTTAACTACGGCACTGCTTAGTTAGGAAAATGGAAATTAAGGAGGCTAAGATAGTATAGTGTAGGAAAGATTTGATGCAGCTTCACAATTGGGAACTTTCACCTATTTCTTTTTTGTAAAAATATAACATGTTGAAGCAGTCCTTAGCTATATTTGTGGTTTTAAACAATTTATTGCTTTTTGTATACCTCAAAAATTTGAATTTCCGAATTTGGTGTCATTTGACCAGGAATACGACACGAAGTCAAGTGACGTCAGCAGCCAGTAGCGCTCTATGCCGGTAGTTGGATAGTCGATCTTAAATAGTAAACATCTCGAAAACACGTTGGTGAAGTTTCTTTTCGTACAGCACAAATAGCATATGACACTTTAAAAAAGTATGTTGTGTTTCGTACCTCATTGTAAAAATAAATACATGTTCAAAATTGTACATGTTATAAATTTGATTACAGATCCAACAGTAGCCAAGCGAGCCTTTTCTCAATAATACATAACATCAGTAGGAGCCACATTATAATGCTAACGCATGCTTAGAGCCTACTGAATTGTAATAATTTTTATACGTACCATTATCGTTATTATATCAATTAAAATAAATTACCAGATAATACTACACAATCGTAATACTGTATATTTTCTACGATTTCATCTATCGTTAATGACACTATACATGAATTTATTGTAAATTTGGTGTTCTGGGCATATCTTTACTTTTGCAATACAACTATTATTGCCCCGTTTACCTTGTACATATCTTATAGCATTATGATCTACAAAATAAATAATACATAATTAATTAAAGTAAGTAGTTATACTTTTAAAACAATTTTGAGGTATTAACTAATTTTCTTATAAGCGACGGTATTCATTTCATGATACTATTACTTTAAAAATGGTATCATGATTCATTTATTTACGCTTGTGCCTTCGCACCTTTGATTTCTGCTAAGTTGAACCGCTTATCAATTTAAGAAATTCTCCTACCATAAAAATGTTCACTCTGAGCAAGTTGTTGGATATAGCCTTCACATATCCTTTTTCCATTACTAAATAAACTGTTCCTGCATGATTACTAACGTTACAGCAAGTTTTACAAAACTACACAGTGAATCTGATTTGTATACCGTCAAATATGTTAGATATTGTGATGACACATAATTAAACCGCTTCACACCGATCCTGTATTCCTTCTATAACTTTCATTAATAGTTTTTATGATACAACGGAGATAAAACATTTCTACCGGTGTGGAACGGTTTAATTATCGCAAATGCCTATAAATAAATAACAGGTGCGTTTCTGTCTACTGGCTCGTGACATCACGACCAATAGCGTTACATTCTTGATACTGCCATTGAATTCGTTAATATTTCAAATTTGTAAAGTATTTTAAACAACTTTCTGATTATTTTTGAATGTTCTATTATTACAAAGAAATTTCTATGACGAAAGCATTTTTCGATATATGAAAGTATCCAATTATTTTAACTACCGATCATTGATGATTTATTTAGTATAAAGATTAATGTCTGATCCCAGAATAGAATAGATTAGTTTGTCAAGATGCGAACAAGTTATCGAACGTTGGCATTGAGTGGAATCTAGAGAAGTAATGCACAGTGGTTGAATTAAATTGTACATATATGCGCATTTAGTATAGTCGCGCTTTTGGTAGGGCGAAATGACGTTATACTTAATATAAATAAATAGCTAAATATAGTGAGATAAAATAAGGATTAAATTAATTTCTATGATTAAATTTAAAAAGGTTTGCTTATTCACTCGGAACAGGATCTAATAACAAATTAAATAAGGGTTGATAATTTTATCCTTTGTAATAATAGAGAAGGATTAAAAACTGTTTATAAGTTATTAATGCATAACATTGACCAGATATTATTCTTTGCCATTCTAGAAATTCTAGAAAAAATAAAAACCTGAATTATGCCCTTGGAAGAGCGTAGCTCCTCATGGAGGGCCTAAATTAAAAAGTTTATATAAAAAGTTCTCTGTTTGATTTCGACAAAGAATAACTGTTTCGCATTTATATTGAATACCCCGTTTACAAGATTTTAGTTTATACCTTGCTTTACTTTATTTGTTGTTTTATTATTTGAGGTATTTATTTTAATAGACATATTTTCATCTCAAGTTTTGAACATATCTCTTTTTATTATTACTATTTTAGGATACTACAGTGATTTACTGCTTTCTTCTTTCAACCAAGTCTTCCATTTTTCGCGACCTTCCTATTTCCCATCTTCCAGCTTTCTTTCCTTCATTGCGTCGACTACCTCATTTCGCCAATATAACCTCCTCGGATGTCCTCTCTTACGCTTTCCCATTGAGTTCTAACTTGCCACTTTGTTATCCATTTACTGGTGCTTACTCGTCTAGTATAGCAATATCAATTAGCCTCTTTGTTTTGACGTATTTAATTAAGTCTGTCTTCACTTCATCCTTGTTCCGAATCTCTTCTTCTCAATCCTTTTCCTCCTTGTTACCTCCACCATTTTCATCACCATTCCATTTCGACTGAACACAGTTGACTTCTGATTTTCTATTTATCACCCATACATCTGCACTGCAGGTTAAAATAGTATCTACGATTGACTAGTATATACGGCATTCGTCAAAAAAACAGTCCCGAAATTTACGGCGCGGTAGAATTTAGGACAACATAAATTTGTTATGTTTGGCTTATTTACCATTAGTTGTAAGTTTAACGTTGCACTAGTGTTAAAATCGTTTTGAAAACGGTTTTTGCAAGGGATGAAAAAGTTTATAGTTGAGCATTATTTCTAGCCATACGGAAATGGATTGGATAATGGCTCAAGTTTAAAATTAGTCTCAGAAAAATATCGACAGAAGTTTAACAAAGGGACCCCTAGTAAAATTGTAATGTTCACAATTGCTAAGAAATTTCGTAGCACTGGTTATGTGTCATGTCAGTACAAATCTTCTTTAGCTCTTTACCAATGGCAATCAAAGGAGTGTTTTGACCAGGTTACGCAATCTCCGGAAGGAAGCCTTCGACGAACTGCGTATAAACTGAATATCAGTGACACATTGTAACCTTTTCACTTACCTAAGTCGTGGATACATCCAAAGAAATATCAACGTACTTACAGAACAATAAAACAAGGCATACTTAAAACAATAATTGTTTAATATCCCCACATTTAAGGTAAGAAAATTATATACAATTTATTAACTTCCAATGCTAAAAATTGGCCCTTTATGAAAATGTTGCTTAATCATCTCTTACAAACTATAAATCCTGTAATGGGGTAAACATTATTTGGAAGATCTGTCAATTACATTTATCAAGTAATATAATTTACAAAATTTGGCGGGACAACTTTTTCTAAGTACGGGCATCATATGGCTGATAAAAACATTGTAGATAATTTCATTATCAACTAGCTTATACTCAAAGATTAACGTATTATTCCAAAACCTTGGCGGTTATTATCCTTCTTTCGTTTGCTTAACTGAATTAATTCGAAATCAGTTCACTTCTAACTTTCTATTGAATTTTTTTGCACTCTAATGTTCAATGGTAGTTCATCAAAAAATAATTAGGAAGCAGAAAGCAAATATGTTAACTACCGTAACTTCTACCAGGTCGCCTCACTCTCGCAGGATAGAAAAAATGTAATTAATATTACACCAATCTATTGCGTTCTGGTTTTGTTCCAAAAGAATTCTTTCCTCCTCGAACAGCTTTAACTGAGGCTGCCCCAAGGATTGAAAAATATCATTGCTTAAATTTATTAGCCTAATGACTGCTCTCTGATTGTACAATAAAAATTGAAAAAATAACCCAAATTAATATAATAAAAACTTGAGAAAAATCTTGTACTTACAGGATTTTCAAAATAAAGTGGCAGCAGCAACCATTAAATTTCTTATAAGCTGGCTCACTTATCAACGCCGACCTTATAGAATTAATCACAAATATAAAGTAAAAGGTGAACTCCAAGGAACAATAAAATGCACTCCAGCCTTGCGGTTTTTCTATGTTCCGGGAACATTAAGTCACGCAAGCGCTAAAATCAACTACCTTTAAATAACAATCATAAAATATAAATTTAATAAATAGAATCTTGTTGTATAAATAAAATTAGATTTTTGAATACAAACACTAATCATAAATACATCCACACACGTCGACTGTTCAAGTCTACTGGCGATTATCCATAACAGGGATTGATAACTTTAAAACCAGTTCACAAAATTATTTTCTGAATAATTACGGAATTTATTGTGGCACAGAACGCGTAAATTTTGAAAAAAGCGAATGACACAGTTGAACTATATTTTCGAGACAAGACCCATAATATTTTTAATGTCGATAAAAGCGGCTTCAGTTTAAAAATTCATTCAGGTCGAACCTTGACCATATAGAGTGTACGATTAATAGAAGCGGCAGTACAACTAGTATCTGCAATAACATACACCAAAAGTGCTAAAAGAACCATAAGGGTAACCAGGCCCTCGTATTCCAGATATCTTATAGAATTACCGAAGCACCGTCTCTTAGAAAACTTACTACATTTTTTAGGAAGTCTTTTACAAGAATATTTTTGAAAAATCACACCATAAAAGTGTTTTATTATTAGATTAATAGGCTAAATATTGCTCAATTATTTTAAAAAAGCAAGGCTCTATCCCATGTTGAGATACCGCACTTTCAGGACCCAAAAGGATTAATTACAAAAAAAGTTACTATATACACAATTCCTAAGACGACAGTATCTGTATTTAGTTTGTAGGTGTATTTGGTTTTCGGTTATAGAAGGATTTTATTAAAACGTTTTCCGATAAACTAGAATTACGAAACTGTGCTGTTGTCTTGCATGCTCGAAGTAATTGTGGAATAACGATCAATTAATTTGTTAATATAGGTTAATATAGTTCTGTTTATTTTAAATACGAGGAACAAGTCATTATTATTGAGAATAAAGAAATTAGGCAGGCCATGGGAAACAAAAAATATAACCTCATTAAAAGCAACTCTTTACTTGAAATTTGTCGCTTCATTTACTATTTTATCTTAAATAGCATTGGAAAGAGATAGTTTGAAGTTTCGCAAGCGTAGTGAAAAAATGGAATTAAACCGAGAATATTTTCGCATAATGATTTATTATGACTTTAAAAAAGATTTAAGTACCGTATGACTGCGAAAAAAGTTTGAAATCAACATTTGGTGATCAGGACCCTTGCTTGACAACAATTTATAGATGGTACAAGGAATTCGAACGTAGAAGAACTACAGTTGATCACCAGAGCGCAGGCCCTCCGATTACCGCTGTGACAGAGGAAAACATTGCTGCCGTGAAGAATATTATAGAAGCAGTTAACAGAACTAGTTACGCCGTGATAGGAGCTTAACTGGGGATTGGATCCTCATCTATGAAAACAATAATACACGACCACCTTCATCTGAAAAAAGTCGTAGGTCGTTTTGTACCCCATCATCTTACAGATTTTCATAAAGCAGGAAGAGTACGAATTTGCTACGAAACTATAACACTGCTTAAGAATGGTGGATACCAAATGTTGTCGAAAATTGTAACAGGCGATGAAACTTAACATACCATTTTTCGACATGACAACTCGACAAGACAGTCGCATATGGATCCATGAAGACGAGGCCACGCCAACAATAAAATCAGAAACCAGCGAGTAATGAAGAAAGTAATGTACGCTGTGTTCTTTAGAAGTACCGGTCTAGTGAGCGCTATTAGGCTAGAGGAGCAGAAGACTGTCACAGCTAAATGGTAGGTCGAACACTGTTTGCCGAAAGTGTTTAATAAAGTGCCAAAGAAGGAACTGTGCTACATAACGATAATGCTTCTTCCCACACTGCAGCGATAACTCGCCGGATATGGCAATGTGCGACTTTTGGCTGTTTTTTGAGCCAAAAAAGAACTTACGAGAAAGAAGATTTTTCAGAGGAAGAGATCGATGCTGCTGTTCGGTGTTATTTTGATAGTATTCCTAAAGCTGCTTAGCTTGGAGCATTTAAGCAGTGGAAGGAATGAATGGCTAAGTGCATTATAGCAGAAGGCAACTACTTTGAACATATCTAAAATAAAATTTTTAAAAACTTACACTGGTTCTTTTATTCTCAATAATAATGGTTTGTCCCTCGTATCTAAGTAGAAAATTATCTCAGTTATTTATGTCATTGCACTTTGAATAATGAACTTTACCTACACCGCATTTGCAATGCGATTAACAAATCTTTTGATACATTTCCTGTCTAATGAGGTGTCAGATTTAAACTTTCTCTTTCGATATTATTAAAGTGCCGATGAATACAATCACTAAAAAAATTTGCATTGAAAATGTAAGGAGGTTCAACATGCAGTCTCGAATCGACCAGACGTATAAAACAAAGACGTAAACTTTACGCCTGAAAAATTAACTTCAACATTACATGATATTATGCTTTGTTTTAATATTTGTACTATAAAGCAGTTATGCGGACACAAAATCAGTAGAATTTGAAAACCGGTGCATTACGCATTTATATCATCGGAATTGTCAAAATAGTGCGAGAAGTTTTTTGCATCAAACTCTTCTTCGTAGATTATGGGGATAACATTTCAGACCTTTAATCAATGTATCTCATGTATTGTTACTATAATGTATTGGTGAATTTAGAATATATAAACAAAATCATCTTTTATATTACTTGCCCAGCGCTTTGTTACATAATCAACCATAAGTTGATTATTATGAGTTATATACAGGATGTCCGATTATTCCACTGAAAACTCTTGACTGCAGGTTTGGCGGATTATGTAGAGGCGATTTATCAAGAAAAAGGTAGGTAAAAAGATTTTAGTTTTCGAGTTATAACACTTTAAAGTTGATGGAAAAAAATGGTAACTTCTTTACTGTATCCAAACGAATCAACGAATCTTTTTCAAATTTCATATGCTATTGGGTCCTTATGCTAAAGTATCGTCAAAACTTACAAATCGTATCACTTGTTTTCATGGGTATGTTACTTTTGAAAAGCTCAGAACTTTTTGTACAGTCGACATTTTACAAATTTAATGCGAATAAATAAAAACAAGCTGAGTTTTTAAAAAAAAATGCCCTCTTGAAATTTTTTCGAGAAAATCTAGATTCTTTAAACCACTAAATTCAGCTTTGTTTACATTGTTAAAACAAATGAATCTAGTTTAATTAATTAAACGTTTATCACTTTTACGTGACATTTCTGATCAGTTTTTGGTGTAGTTTTTCATTAGTTTCGTTTGTTATTTTTAATATTTTTTTTATTATGGAGCATTCCTTCAGTGAATTGGCAAATATGCATTTAATATTACAAGAGTACAGGATGAACTGCTTGAGAGCAGCACCAAGGTATGCTGAGAGATTCCCTTGTAACGTTATTTTTCTAATCAATGGTATTTTATTGAATTTCAATATATCAAATTCAATTAATTAATTTACGCTTTTGAATTGTTGGGTATTTCGTTGTGAAATCCGTAAATTTGGTTGTAAAATAAAAATAGGAATGTAACATTTCAACTAAGTGCGCCCCTATGTTTTGCGAGTATTTAGATAAAGCCGCCGCGAATGCGATAGGACGTTTAATGCCAGTACTAGAAGGCCGTTGGTTAAAGACCGTCGGTTAAAGACCGCCGGCTAAGACTCTTCACTAAATTTCTAATCATGGTGTGTTACATGGTTTATTAGTTTATTTTCTTTTGGTTGTATCGTGCCGTGTTACGCTATCACGGGTAAGATCGATTCAATTTGTTTATATTTTAATTAACTTCCATCATTAATTATAGCAATAAATACCGGTGGGACTTAATAAACATGGTTGATCTCGATTCGTAAAAGTTAGAAGGAAGTCCTATTTATCATCATCTGCCGCTTTCTTATTGGAAAACTTAATTAACAAAGCAAATTCGTTTTGGCGATATGAATTTGGATAGTTCCGTCAAGGTGCAGCAAAATTGGTGGCCTTCACAGAAAAGGGCTACATCTGGCAAGCCACCCATGTTGGTGTCGTCGTCGTCGCTCTTTCACACGGAGCCTAGGTTATTCTGTCTTTGTTATCCGTCACACGTTTCAATCCACATACGTTGGTAAAAGTTTGAACTTCAACTTTTACGATGACTGAAAAGCATGTTACCAATTGATGTCCTTTACATTTTAGAAATAACGTTATGCTAAATTATTTGCTTATGGGAATGAAAAATTCATTAGTTTAATTATAATATATTGCACAGCATAAGAAGCTACCGTAATTATAAAATTTCACTTTGAATAAGATTGTTCAAGTAATCTTTTTTTCGCTACCTTTTATGTTTATATTTTTTTCGATAAAAATTAAATCAAATTTAAAGCAAATTATTAAAGTAGTTTGTGAATTAAAATAAATTGTTTTGTTCAAGTTTTACTCCCGCCTAGTTGTATTTAAGTTTGTTCGCACAAATTATAAAATAGAATTTAGCGTAAAATTGTCTAGATTTTTAGTAAATTATATATACTAGGTGTGACGTTAAAATTTCATTTGCAAACGAAAATTTCAACGACTAATAGTTCAGTTATTGTATTTACAACAAATATTTGAGTGTTTTAGTAGAAGTAAAAGGTACAAAATTTATTTAAGCTATTTATTTTAAATTACTTTTTAATATTTCACTTCCTTATAGTTAGCTACAATATATGATTTTTGAAATTTGCATCTTATAGTACCTGTCAAGTTATAATGTTACAATATCGATAACAAATAACAACTATTTCTTCTTCTCTAACATATTTGATGTTAGTCATCGTCTGCCTAACGCTATTAGTTTCGTTCACTGTAATTTTGACTACCATTTTGTTTTGAAAATTAATTTTTGCTTTGATAAGCGTTAACGGAGAGAAGTAGTTTGTATTTTGTTTTCGACTATTCTAGAATATTTTATTTTTGGGAATGTTAATTGTAACATAAATTTCTTACCACTTATAAATATCGGGTGGCCCAGATCCCGTTAAGGCGAAAGTCAATAACCTAGTTTGTCATTTTGGTGTTCGGAAAGGGATAAAAATTTAATCGTAGCCTTAGCTAACTTTGTTATTCTTGTTTTGTTTATGTTTATTGCCGAACTCGCTCACGGTAATAAACGAATGTCTTGTTTTACTTCAGTTGTATTTCATTTCTTGTTCCAAGAACCTAGCTTTTCTTTAGGTTTGGGCAGCACCAGCACGCAGAAGCCGTCGTACGTCTTGTCATGTGAGGTGTACACGTACGAGATAGGAAGGTACAGACTGACGCCCAGCGTAACAAAGCCGCCTATGCCCCTCTCCGATTAATTTCTACTGAGCTAAGCTGCGGTAAGTTTCTTTTACTATTGCAACACGAACAATCGAAGGGTTGTTGTAAGATCCTACGTGGTAACCTGATAGACGTGCTACACATCATACAACGTTTGCTACCGTAGATCGAAGATTAAGAGAGTTCGGAACATTGAAAAAATAAACTGCTGATTTGTATGAGATTCGATCCATTTCTCAAAATTGGGTAACTGATGTAAGGGAAAAATTAAATAAATGTTTCTCGAAATCTTCCCAATTTATTATAAAAAAAAGCTTCTGTATTTAACCTATGACATGTTCACCTTAAGAGGCATTCTTAAATAGGATGTTTTGTTAGGAGGTAACAGTTTTTTATAGAACTAAAATTATAAAGGACTTAAAATATCTAAAACAGGAAAGACTAATCTTACCTAAACGTTGATTAAGGTTTACTTTTTAGTAAATAACTAGTAATAAATAATTTATGTAATGTAACACATGGACATTTAAAATTATTTTGTAAAGCTATAACCGGCCGAAGCATAATAAAAGTTAAAATATAATGTTAGAATTTCAGCTATCTATAATAACAGACAAGGTTAAGTGAATAAAACCAATTCAGTATAAAAAGGGGTTTAAAGTAAGATTATTAAATAATTAAAAAACAATAATGTGTAAAAACAACAAGTAATATAATATTGGTCCAATGAATAATTAAATTCTGTGCTAAAAAACATGGATAACGATAAAATAAAATAATAATTTAAACATATATTTTTATGGTCGTCGAAATAAATTAAAAAATAAAGTAAGGTAGTTATAATCGAAGGAAAACCAATACAGGAATCAATTAAAGGAAAATTAAAGAGAAACGTTTTTTATTTATAGAAATAATAAACGGAAGTCTTGATTAAACTCTGTTATTTCGTTTACGCATAAGTAGTTCTTCGATGTACTAAATTTATTAATTTCAATAATTTCTAAGAAATTTAGATATTTACTTTTTGGCGCTAAATGGATTTCAAAAGGATTTCAAAATCGCGTTCTGATAAAATTCGTGATTATCAACAAGGATGTGGTGGGCAAAAGCAAATGAAATGTTCAGGTTGTTGACATTATTGGTGTGTATGTATATCTTTGAGATGTTCTTTAACTCTGGTGTGGAAGCTACGGCCTGTTTGGCCTAACGCGATATATATATATATATATATATATATATATATATATATATATT
>JAHWXV010458405.1:0-16266 GCA_024586415.1 Phrixothrix hirtus
ATATATATATATATATATATATATATATATATATATATATATATATTTACACTTGTTTTGTGTCTATAACGGTTAAACATTTACAGAAAAATTCGCGCTTAAAATATACCCTGTAAGAATCTGTAGCGCGCTTTGTATTTATACTGAGTCAGTGCAAAAGCGTGTTCCACCTTATGCACTATGGAACGCTCTAGCTCTATGTGGTTTCTGCTCGAATTCAATGTGCACTTACTTTGGACCGTTGCCAACTTCATCCGAGTGCAGTTATTTTACGAGTCGTGTTCTGATGATCCGATGTTGAATCACGAAATTAATACATGTTTTTAATAGTTCAGTGCTATACAGACATAACCTCAATATAGATATAAATATAATCTTTTATTATTATAAAACAAAGATTATTTTACTAATGCAGCACATTAGTTTAAGAATAAAAAATGTATATATATATAATTATAGTAACAAAAACAACATTGCAATTTTCTCTAATATTAATTTATTTTCACATAATTAAAGACAATTAAGTGTTATTAAATTTGCCAATTAATAGCTTCATCGTTTCTCTTGAATTTCAAAATGAAATTTTGATATTATTAATTAAATAATAAAATTATAAATACCTAGCTGCCGTTCTGAAAGTTGGGAAATCACATCTAATTAATTTTTAAATTTTGATAATTCCATTTTTTCCGATATGAATTTTACAACTTGAATTAATTCCTCATCATCGCTACTTTCTAAAGCACGAGCTTCCATCATTTAAACCATAGAGCGCAAGTTCAAATATTGAGTAGATATTTATTTTAGAAATATCAACGTAATAAATAATTACTTGCACTGATAACCCGAGACGGTGCAAAATATATATCCCCGAAAGCGAATTCGTCGGGGCGGAAAATCAAGTGGAACGCCTGTCTCTCAATTAGCGCGATCCATAAATAGAATGAAACACGAAATACTATGTAAGTTCGCAATAATTGCGCCCTAGTGCACGAAGTGAAACTCACTATTATTGAGTTGTTAGCCTGTTTAATCATTACTTTCTGATAAAATTGCAAATGGAAATCGAAGTTCTAATTTTAAATGCGGAGCAGCCTATTGCTTCTGGTTACTAAGCAAACAATTATACTTTACTTATTATAAATAACTGTAGCAGTAGACGTGAAAAAATGATGTGCAAGACTTAGTGCCAGTTTATCCAGCTCTTGTTAACTTAATCTGTTGTTAGTTTACATAACTAAACATTGTTAGTACAATGATATTCAAGGAAATAACAAGTGGATAAATTTAAATTGCGATGTAGTTGCGGTCCTGTTTTTGAACTGGGCTACTGCATATAAATATAAATAATTAATTGGTTGCGGAAATTTGCGGAATTCACAACTAATATGTAGTAGATAAACCGCAACTGGAGTTGCCATATCATTTGAAATTAGTGCAATAAATAAATATCACCGACTACACAGCGTGTGGTTGATTTCGTAACAAACTGAGGAACCAAACTTTTCTGCTCTGCAATTCACAGACAAATATTGTTTCATCACGGACGGAATTATGTTTCCATATTGTATATTCAACACATAATTTGTTATAATTACTCTCAGTAATTTTGTGTAAACGTGTAGACTGATGAATATTTATTAATAATCCCTTTGATTATCTTCAGCATGCGTTGCTGAAAATTTTGTATGATTGCTCTTTGGACATAGAAAATATGATTTGCGTTATTTTTAATTTATAGAGAATCTAGCATATTCGTCTTAGGCAATCCTTCCCACCTCTTTTTAAATGTATCCTGCTGTTATCTTCTTTGCTAACTATTATTAATACAATATTATCCAATATCCATGGCTATAGTTGCCATAAAAAAGTGTTTAGGGTATAATTTAATGTTGTAAGAAGACTGTTCAAATATAAATTTATTATAACTCATTCGTTCAGAAAAATATATGCGACATATCATCAGTTAGTGCAACTTACCTCTTTTGAAATGCACTGTCGCCATCTACTTCGACACAACAGATGTTTTTATTGCACGTGTAGCCACCCCTGAACAGCATTATTAGCAGTGCATTTCAAGTTTGCAATTGTCTTCATTATTTAGCAGCCGCATGGTAGAACTGCTATCTTGTAGAAATGATACAGACGTCCAACTACTTTTTCATTTGTTATTTAGAGATTTTCTGTATTTATAGTCTCCAATTCTGTGAGAAAATTCATGAACAAAACTCCATGCACGTCCTTAAATTGTTACGGATGGCTTTTTTTAATTGGCCTTCAAATAACTCCATTTATTATTTGCTTCTCGATGAGAAAATCCATGTCCCGAGAAAACGTCGTCATAATTTTCCAGCTGCGAAAATGGTCTTCGTTTTCTGGTTTTGGGAAAGAGACCTTTTTGTTCCCAACAGTGAAGTAATATCCCCAAGTCTCATTAGTGGTTACAATACTGTTTAAAAGTATTCAGTCTCTTCCACATATCTCTTTAACATACTATCTTTGGGCTGGTCAGTTAGAAATTGTGGAATCCATTCTGCGCAATAATCATGGATTATCGTGTGAAAAGTTGAAACACAAGATATTGCGCCTATTATGACGAATTGAAGCGTCAATTGTTTGTGCATTGCCGCCATGTTCGATTTTCTTGGGCGGCAGCTATGTGGTTCATTTCAAAGCATTCCCGTTCATCGTTAAAGGTTTACTCCATCGTACACACTTAAGTTAGATACTCTTTCGTAGCTATATTATATATCAGCCGTTAAAAGGTGTCTGTGCATAAGTTTTAAATAAAACGTAAGTCACAGCTGACACAAACAGTTCACTTGTTTTCTTCATTATTTTGGCAGGAAATTCAAATTTTGATTTATATTTAAACAATCTAGTAGAAAATCAGGTAAATTGAAAACAGAAGCTTCCTACAGTAATAATATAATTATTACACTATAGAAAAATAAAAGGAATTGCCTATGTACGAAACGATTGTATTGCAGTATTACATTTAACTAAAAACGATTTAGAATCTTGTTTACCGCTTATTTTGTTACGTTTCCTCAATTCCAATTAATAACTAGATCGATTTTAATATTTTTCGTGTCAAACTATACCAATACAGGTAATTAATAATATAACAGAATTGAGAAACGTAGATTAAAATTGAATTTAAATAGTGAAAAATAAATTATAAAATATTATACATAAATTAATGATGTAATTAAAAATATGAATTAAAAATATTCCATAAAATAAAAGAATCTCTTGAAATGAAATGTAAATACCATTTTAATTAAAATAGTTACTAATTAATAAAGAATTACATAGAAAACAATACCAGTTCAAGTTAAATAGAGATAACGTATGATTCAAGATAAGGGCGAATGAAAGTTCAATGTAATTAGTACCTTAGGGTCAATAGAAGTAAATAAAACACAAACCAAGTGTGGCCATCTAATGGTAAAAGATACAATGGAACATATACATTGAATAAAAATCTAGATATAAGCAAATGCAAAATAACGAATTATAATTAAACTAGGTGGAGACATCTAGTGAGGAAAATATATTGTAATATTAAGATAGCTTAGGATTATAGAAAGCTATAAAAATTATTAAATAATTGATGTATAATTCTAAAGCAATGGCATTGTAAACCTCAATCTACATTAAACAAAATCAAAGATAACATTATTAAACAATTTCATATTAAACCGGAAAACACAGTACTGTGATTTAGCTGTTTGTTGCAGTTTGGAATTTGTTGCCCGGGGCCTCAAGTTTTGTATCCACGCCGAACTTCGGTGTTCCATTCTAGCTGTAGGGTGATCCGGGTCTGTTGTATACTTTCAGGCCATTTTGACTCGTGGTTTTACGGTGGTGCTTGGTTTCGGATCTATAGGATAATTTCAAAGCATATTTAACAACTGCTAGCATTCAAAGTAAACTCAAAAAAGGGGGATTTTATAAAAACACAGCGCACACTTTAAACAAGTCTTTTTTCCAGGAAATATTTTTTAAAACACTTTTATAGCTAGAGTTTGGGCGAAAAATTTCCGTCTGTGTGTCTATCTGTTCCCTCGATAACTCTTGAAAGATTTAAAGAACCGACTTTACATTTGACACAACATAGCGCTCAACAAAAGATAGGTTCGCATTGTTTTTGAAAATTTCATCTTTTTATTGATAAGAGCTATGAAATAGACCTGAAATTTGGTTCTCGCTTAGTACTCAAATAAACTGTTTGCATTACTTTCGAAAAATCCCCTCAGAGGAAAGGGGTAACTGGGTAACTTTCATTAAGTATCGACTTGATTGGGAGCAGTTTTTACATCTAAATGATCGCAGGGAATGTTTGTAATAAACTCGATACTGCAATAATTAATGTGTCGTAAAATAACAAAGATTAGAGTATCCACGTGAATGAAACTGTTCCACTCGATATTATTAGAATATAACAATAATTCGCACACATTAAGGAAGTTTGCCTTCACAGTCACAATCACAGTCAAGGTCTCGTCTAAGTTAAAAGGGAAGAAACAAACCCTTCATCAAATAATGGCCAACTTACAATTTCCTTGGATAAATTGCACTACATAAAATCGCGAGTGAGAGGTATACGTGATAAATTAAGTCAAGAATTATATTTATTCAAAACCAATGACATTGTTGTATTTAGTTTTACATTTAAATTTAGTTAGGGAAGTAATGCGTAATAAATGTTCAAATAGATAAACTTTATTTTAATTTATGGATGGGTATATTTTAAAATTTGTAAAAGCGCAACTAGGAGTGCTTTGCATAACGACATTTAGATTCAATTGCTTATTAATTTGTTTACAATAAATATTTGTGAGTCTATATAATTTAATTACTTTCCATTAGTTCTAAATATTTTACTTTTATTTATATGTGTTTCTATTTGATTTTCATTATTGATAACAAATAATTATTTTAATTTGAAATTTCTTATATATTTGTCAAACAAAGAGCTTAGACCGTATAAAGAAAGTACAGGTAATAAAAATCAATAGACTAAAAATAAGACGACATTACATAAAATTGAAGTTTTAGTGGTCGGCAATTGAATAATTAATTGCTGTTAATTTGAAGCGACCGCGGTAACAACAGACATCAACGCTCTAATCACATGTTTAAAATGAAAATCAGTACATATTGTAAAAATACACTGAAATAATACTAAGTATATGTGTACACCTGCTTAATTTTTAGAGTCGGTACTCAAACTTGGCAGTTCTAGAAAAATCTAGATGCAGAAACTTCAAAAATTTTTTCACAACTTAATTCGATTAGATCGCAAGTATAATTTTCGTTGACGATAAAAAGTAAACAGATTGTAATTAACGTAGAAATTTGCATGATACCGCAAAAAGTGATATTTTTTAAGTTTTATCAAGGTTATCCAGTCCCAAAATTTTAAAACGCTAAAATAATTAAGCGGTTATTTGAAATTAATCATGGCCGAGGCGGAGCGATCCGAGAACCTTTTTTGTTATTCATTCTGATAATAGTTTTATAATATAATAAATTATAACAATCAACTATGCGTTCAATGTATGTAATTAAATTCGAATAATATACAGTGCCGGTAAATCTACATTGACCTAACTTAAGTTATTAATATGTTTACAAGACTCATTATACTAATGAAAAAGGGAAAGGGAAATTAACACAAAAGTCCTTTTTACTAAACCAGACTCCTCTCCGCAATTTATGGCATTCGGTTTAAAATTATAGATAATTCATTTTATTTTATACGTCCAAGTTTATTAAGCACAATTTTTGTAAATTAAAAAAAAATCTAAAATTGTAAACTGTGGATATAAATTTAAAAAATCGAATCAGACGTAATCAAGGAGATTTCAACGCTCGATTAGAAACAATACCCTTCCACCTAACAAAATAAATAAAGTCCGTCTCTGGTATCGGGTGTTGCATCAAAGTTAGTGGTTGGTGCTGCACGCAACACCGGCTGGTGCAGGTCAGTCCCATCCCTAGTTCCATCAGACACTTCCTGACTTCCGTATAGGTCATCGCTCTACCCCTTCGTGATATAAAACTTTTACTATTTCGAGATGAATTTAGAATTAACGTGACGTATCCTTAAAAGTTAAACATGGATATAATGAAATCGTACTTCGGCAGGTATTCAGATATACCGCAAGATCAGTATTTAACAGCATCCCAAGGTGTAGTTCCGGTAAATTCCCATTTGCCGGAACCTTTCCAGATTAACTCCTTAAATCTTTTCGGTTTATCTCCCACTGAAGTTTGCCGAAGTTCAATTAGTGGAAGATTTGCCAGCGAACAGCCGGAAACTTACGACGTAAATACTTACGACAGTTACGTGTCTACTACAAGTGATTTAGGCTCGTTAAGCGAACATGACAATTTCAACTGCTTTACAACGCAGTTTTCTAACAAGAACGAAACTAAAAACACAACCAACATAAACCATGTTAATCAAGGGAGAAAATTTACACGAGGAGGTAGAAAAAAGAACGTTGTTCGAGATAAACCACCATCACCGACGGTACTTAAGAAGCGAAGATTAGCCGCCAATGCTCGCGAAAGGAGACGGATGAATGGATTAAATGAAGCTTTCGATAGACTTAGACAAGTGATACCTAGTTTAGATGCTGATCATAAATTAAGTAAATTTGAAACGCTACAAATGGCGCAAACTTATATTTCAGCACTTAGAGAACTTTTGGAGCGAGACGAAGCTAAAAGATAACTTGTGTAGTTTTGTGTGTTTAAAAATCTAGTCTAAACGATTTGGATTTGGGTGAGTCAAGGGTCAGTTCATTTTATTTAATTAAATCTAATAACTGTGCCAATGTTTTAGAGTTATTATTTAGTAATCTATTGTAGATATTTTTAATATTGGTTGTACTAATTGATTTAATAATTTTTGAAAATGCATTTAAAATGCAGTTGGTAATACGAAGTGTTTGAATTTGGCGCGCTGCGATTTTGGTTATTTTTATTATCTAAAGTTGTGGTGTACGAATATTTTATTTGATTTAAATTTAACTTTATTGCAAATTTCTGCGTTTTATACCTTAAAGTAAATTTTATAAAATAAGTTATTTAAAAATGTTTATTTGTATACGTAATGATGATGCAAATATGCCACTAATATCGGAGAAATTTATGATTAGAACCAAATTCAATCATACAACTTTTTGAAACGATATGTTCCTATTGTACTTTTGAATTATGACTTTTTGTAACTAGAAATTGCAGTGTGCTAATTCTTTTATTTACTTCCCTGGTCGTTTTTCATTTTATTTCATGCCCATTTTTATTTCGTTGTCTCCTAAGTTAAGAAATAGTTGCACACCGGGAATATTTTATAAATTTATGAAAGTAAACTCGAAATGACATTCCGGAAATATATTTATGAGCCTCCTCTCTTACCCTTCCTGTTTATTTTTACGGGAACTTGTGCCCTCAGAATCTTTAGGATTTAGTACCTTTTAGCAAAAATGCTTAGGTCCAACTTTGTGTATATGAATCACTGACTAGAAAGGTTAATAAAGCAGACTTAAAAGCTAAATTTTGATGCCCATTTCCATCTTTGTTAACGCTTTAGCTTGTTTTATAAATTATTCATATTTTAAAGAAATCAATATAGTGTAAAGTTTAGGTTCATTCGTGGATTTGGTTATAATATGGCGAATTTCAAGGAAATGTGCTTCGGCCATTTTCTATTAGCTTTAGAATAAAAATGTTGATGACCTCTGTATAACCTCTTTAATCAACATTTTAAAGCGATCAAGGCAATTTCAATAGCATATTATGTGCTTTATCAATAATTCTACCAACCCTGTTTTGTGACGCACTAAGGCGTCATTTGTGAGATCATAATATATGTACAATTTCACAAATTTTTGTGCAAAATAAATATCTACGGACACAGATGCGGTACTTTGATCTTGTGATCGCCAAAATTCTGCCTGACAGCTATGTTGCAAGTTGGCAAAGAAGCGCCATACATATATTTAAAATAAGATCTCGAAACGTAAATCGTGGTACACTATAATGGTGTACTATAAGTTCCGTGTGCGTCATAGGTCATAGGTCAATAATTTAAGACGTGTATTTTACAGGCACTACCAAAGAATAGATGTTTTAAAATGTAAACAGACACTTTGTTGGCATTACGCAGAATAACGATGTGTATCTTTACAGTTTAATATGTCTCTACCTTGACAAGCGAAAACATAACCTATAAAATAAAAATAATTCAAGGTCATTTATGTAGCAGTTGACTAAATAATTAACACCGATGTTAAATTTGTAACAAAAACGACGTTTTCTTTGATTTGTTTACACTTAACCAAATTCAGACACCGCACATTTAGACATCGCCGTAAATAACTAAAGATTTACAACAAAGTGCTGCACCTTAAATAGCATGCTCCATTTTTTGATGGCGGCATAAGTTTATCTAAAGTTAAGCGCTAATATCCCCTTAGATTATATTTTATTAGGTTATCTACACATTTTATATACAGGGTTGCTTTGAAATGATTGCAGAAATTTTAATCACATTTTCTTTACGTCTCATACATTCACAAAGAAAATAAAAAAATTAAACAGCTTTAATTTGGACACAATCGAAATTTCTTGTAAAATTTTTAGATCTTCTGATATGCAATTAATCATAGGTTTTATCCCAATTTGTGAAAAAATTACGTACGTTTATTCCAAAGTCAGTCTTACTCGTTTTACAGGTAATTTCAGTTGAATGAAACTAGCACCGTGTATTGAAAATTTAGTGTAAATGAAATTCATGAAAATCTCTCGTTATTAAATTAGATTTGGTTGTGTACTTTTTAAACAATGTTTTACTATCCAGTTGGTTACTGAACGTGTGCTTTTTGAATTTATTGTGTAAGTCAAATTTATCAATTATTGAGACCGCTTGCATTGTTTCATCAATTAATTTGCTTTGTTTTTCATTATTCCTGAATTAAAAGCGTTAATAAAAAAATAAAAACACTTCCCTTTGAAACGATTTTTTGTACTTTGTGTAGAAGTTTAGGAAAAATTAAATAATAGAGTGCAAGCTTTTCAACATTACTTAGTTTTTCTCAAACTTTTACAAACAGTACAAAAATGTATCTTTTCAAAAAGATTTTTATTTCGAAAATAGTAAGAAGCAAAATAAATGCGTAAAAAACCCAGTAATATAACCTTTTAGATTTCGTTAGTGGCTTTAGACTTTTTTAAATTATTAGTGTCCGTGTGCTTTTTCAGCATTTTGAACATTTACTTTAAATGAAAAGTAGGATTCCAACACCTTTAATTTATTCCATATGATTTAAATCACATTTCCAAAGAATTCGTAGTGTTTATAATTTCTGGAAAGCATTGCATATACTTATGTACCATAACGCATTTGCTATTTAAAACGTGTTATATTAACACGTGCTTTTACGCCAATACACAATTACATTAAATCACAATTAAATTTGCCTCTTTGGGAATAATTTATTTTTGATTTTAATACAACTTCTAAATTTAATTTTAAAGATTAGGCCATACTTTGTAGGTTAAGTACCTTATTTATTAGTAAGTAAATTACAGAGCGTAATTCGATACGTTGTTATAATTTGTTATGTCGAGGAATTCATGCAGTATTTTTTCTTGAGCATCTGTAATGAATTATGTAACAATGTCAGCTGTACACAAAACGGCTTACTGAAGTTTAATAATCTCAAAAATGTGTCTCTTTTAATAGATAATATATTTCAAAACAACACTGTTTAATTATTTTCATACATTGTGGAGTGAAATGTAGTAAATTCATTATTTTGTCAACTTGCTACAATACTTGTATATTTACTATAGTCGACAGATAAGACATTTTATTTTAATGGTAATGTGGCGTCGTAGTTGGTAATGTGGAGGTGACATCTTAAAACTTTAAGTTAAATTAAATTCCAGTTACATTTTTGTATGGTTGCCAGCAATTTCTTTACGAGTTTAATGATATTGTAATGTTATTTATTCAATGTAATGCATAGAGATTACAAATACGATTTATTATTGATTTTAAAATAAATCGACGTCAACCTTTTTCAATTGCAGGATTATATTTACATGTTTTGTGGTTAAGGGCATGGCAGCGTTGCTATATGTTGTTTAGGACAGCTTCTATGACGTCATATCATCATTAAAATACAAATTTTATATCTATCTATTGACTAATATGATCAATAGCTCCATTTTTGACCCCTCCATTTTCAGTCGATGTTACTTCTGTAAACGTACGTCACATTTGTAATTTTATATCAATAAGCACATCTGACGTAACAATCAGTAAGGAAATTCAAGGGCTACCTCTTTGAACTTTTTATAACAAATTTTTAATGCGATGTAATTAATTGTTAACTAGAGATTCAAAAACCGACCTTCATGTGGTCAAAGTCATGGTTACTAGTTTAACCCGTTACCACTATGTTAAATTACAACAGCGCTATATTTAGCAATTACCGCCCACCTATTAGGGTTGTAGAAAATTTCACATCGCAATTTTCTACAACTCACACGTTTCAAAACGTCACCTTTGGGTGCATGGCTCCTTGAACTTCAAGATATATTTTTCTAACAATATTGCTTATGAAGTCTTCCTTACATTTATCGATATTTTAAGCATCAAAGCACATAGACTTTTATTTAACGATTCCAGTAATTAAAATAATTATTTATATTTGTTCTAAATTAGTATAAATATTCCAAGGTTGCAAGAATAAAATCGTCGCAAGACTAAAAATGTCTGCTATACCACAGTACAAACATAAGACTAGTTTCACTTGTTCAAAAAGTTAGGGTAAAGCGTAACTTTGCCCATGCATCTGCGCAATATCGCATAAATGGCAGAAAAATTGGTGTATCAAAAATTTTTAAAAATTTTAAAATAACATATGAGAGACAAATAAATTTACATTCTTTTATCGCCAAAAACAAAAACTCGGAAGATTTATTGTTTATAATAACATTATCTAAATTTTGTCCATTACGTTGACGATACTCTTCTAACCGCTGGCTTACATCAAGAAGACTCTTAGAAGTACATCTAGGAATATGTCAGAAATTTTAAGTTTGCGATAGTCACCGGGAAATTATGGTAGACAGAAACAAATCTAGTAGAGATATGTCAGGGCTCCTAGGAGGCCTGTTACACATGTCGTATGGTGCGTAATTTGGCGAACAAATATTTAACAATACGAGAGTATTGTTAATGCTATGATGCTTCCTGTTTAAAGTATCATATAAAACTAAAATGTTATACATTATACATATAGCAAACAGAAATATTGATGGGTACATTTTTGTACCACAAAATTTGAACTCGTTTTATTTAATATATATAGTTAAAAAATCTTAATTTTAAAACCAACCCGCCTCTGTATTAACCTTAGTTCCAAAATAACCCGTTATACGAAACTGCGCAGAGAAATGCGCGAACTAACGAGTTGGTGCTAAAACTTCAAAGGCGCCAACAGCAAGTGAAACTACTGTTTATGTTTATATTGTGACCATACCAAAGCGTCAACGTTAAGATTTTTAAAGACCCTACGCTGGCCAAAAAGAGTTGTGCTATAGTTACGTTTTATTGTATATATGATGCTTTTATTGCAACATATTTAGCTAATGGCATCTCTTGCTTAAAAAAGGAACTAGGGAATTTTTGTTCTTTTTCTTTGAATTCAGAATATGATTTTACTCTTTTGTATATTTAAACAAAAATAAATTATACAATATTTTGTAAATTAAAATATCCATATCTATCGTAATGTTCGATTAACTGTCAAATAATTTACATTATAAATGCCACACTAGGCACTGGTTTGAATTTCGATGCGTAGTACATGATTAATGTGATTTACTGTTTTAAAAATTAACGGTAATTCGTTTTCAATTGTTTACACGACAAATCGCTTAAGTTTTCTCTAATTTTGTATTTTTATTGACGTAATTTTAATTTCATAATGATTGCATTAAAACTAGTTCGTAACTATGACATCGCACTTACCACTTACTAAATATATTTTTAAGCATGGAAATGTAGATTTGCTAAAACAACGTTGTTCTTCGTGAATGATTATTGTTAAATTTTGTTACCGACTTTTCTGGATAAATAGATTTTATAATCAAGCTTAACTGTCAAAATATATGACGTATCCAAACCATGGTCTTTAGATAGACGTCCTAACCAAGTCACAATAATTAAAATAATAATTAAGGAACAAGGAATAACGACGTCAAAAAATTTAAACAGAAAAATTATGAAACTAGTTTTCTGTCCTCTACTACTACATAGTGGTTACCATTTGAACAGGTTGCATCCAGATTTATTTGTCTGTAGTGTTTATTTATATTTTTCCATATTTTAATATATGTAATAATGAATATGCTTCCCATAAAAAATGAAACTCAATTAATCCTTTTATAGCTTTTCAAGTAAGGCGGCCTATATTATAAACACAAACTACAAGTTTACTGATCATTTGCTCTGAAATATTTAAGAATCAAACATGTACGATTTCTTTGTTCGTACAATTGATTCTAAATATTTTTTAACATTATTTATAGATGTGCAAAATTATTTTTAATATTTTACAATTGTGCACGAGTAAATACAAATGATTTGCAATAACACAACGTAATAAAGCGACATCTCTTGGACTTCGATATACTAAAAATTATGTGAGCTACTTTCATGCGAATTATCAAACACAGACCACCTATATTTTTTTCTAGCAAAACTGTCCGTTCTGCAGCCTTTACAATTAATTTCTTTCAATTTCTGTTTAATGTAGGTGCACTATGTAACTTGAAGCGGAAGCATTTAAACACAGAATGCTTGAAATTTGATGTTAAAATTATATAAAGTATGACTTGCTCGAGCTTTAATGAATTCTAATGCTTTTAATTTCAAAGAGCGTAAAGCAACGATAACTACAGTGTTAATTTGTAAATTGTTGTGGTTAGAAGCAGAGTTGCCAGATTGTGAAAATTTGTTCAAAGGCACGTTACTAATTTAAAAATTCTTTCGCTCTTTTGAAATCGAATTAAATGTTTTTTTGTAACAAAATCGTCTTTTTTATCATTGTTACCAACATATTTTGATTATAAGATTATTTTATGCTAAGTCAATACCCAAATAAAGATGTAAATTATCATGTGCAGACCAAAGTTTTTATTTTAAATATATTCTACGGTTAAGTTTACCCCTTACAGGAAGTTAATTATAAGAAAAAGATGCTCCTAATAAATATGTAAATAAAATAGTTTGTCCAAATTAAATCAACTTACCTCTTACATTTTATATTAATTTATTAAAATACTTAGATTGTAGTTTATTTATAAAAAGCAAATGTGTATTTGATGCCAAAGATTATTTAATAAAGTATTTATTATTGTAAAGAATTTTTAGTTCTTTAAGTAGTTTATCGGTACGGGCATCTAAAAAAATTCTTACTCGAGGAAAGAAATTAAAGGGGTAATAAATTAAGAAGAACCAGCACCTGCTCCATTATTTTATTAGCTGTGTTATTAAATTTGGATTATCTGCGAATCTAAATTCGATTTCTACCTAACTAAGCTGTTAATTATTCCCTTTTTTCAAGTTATTTCCTAGCAATACAACACTCACTTTAAATAATCATACTTGCAAATGAGTGCGTTGTCATTTATTTACTATAAATAACATGCAAGGAAGTCATTTTAATTTATGTTAGTTTTGAAACACATAGGCCTATGGAAAAGATATATGGAATTTAAATATCGCTAATTCGATTTTAACAATCCTAGAATACTAAACACAAGCATTGCATAAAATAAAAATATTTATATCTAACAGATATACCGCCAATGTGTTTATAAAAATTATTAACGTGATACTTGAAAAATGTAGCAAGGGAGAAGGATATAGTAAAAGACTTACCGTGGGCTGAAATTAATGCTTGCTTCTGAGGCTCCTTACAGTCCGAAATGTAGATTCAAGCAAAGAAAACGAATAAGGCAGTAATCTCTGACCTTATTTAAATATGTAATATTTTCATCTTAAGATATTTGTAAAAATTTAAAGCTAAGCCGGGTAAATACACTTATTCAAAAGTATCGACCACCACGTTTGCAAAGGTAAGTAACAACTCACCAAAAATGAAAATTTCATGAATACTTCTTAAAATGTTGTTTATAAGTTATATAGAGTGCCTTTAGAAAATGTATGTAATCATTTTTCAAATGATAAAAATTCACTAAACATTAATACATGATAAACAATGAAATTAATAAACGTATGGGGAAAACTTTAAAAGACCAATAATGAATACCAACAAACGGGGTGGAGATAAATGGCTTTAAAATTAGTCATGTAATTAAAATGGTTGAATAATCCTATTTTTTAAAGTTACGTATTTACAATTCTAGTGTTGGGTTGCAGTTCATAATTCATAATTAAATTTTTATTTTGAGCTTAATTTCAGTCCCCATTTTTAAACAATGTCAATGATTCTCTTCACCTCGCAGTTGGGGTCAAACTAAACACTTGCTCATTTTACACATTTTAACTGTTCATAACATTTACAAAAATTAAAAAACTCTTTAAAACCAACATACGTTGTGATAAAAGGAGTATTTAATAAGATTGACTTCGATATGCTACCCAATATACAGGGAAATTTTAAAACTTACCGGCAAACTTGGAGCATACATGCGGAGGTTGTTCTAAATTAAGAGAGAAAATTCCTTGCCGTTTCCAAAAAAAAAACGTTAACGAAATGATACAAGCTTGATTGAGAACCCCTGCAATAAAGCAACAACTGAATATGTGGTTTTAAGTGAATAAATTATAAACGCATGATACAGTTGTTAGTCATTCCAAAATCCAACTTGTACACAAATATTTTCTGTATTGTTAATTATCAAAATTTTTGTGCCTTATCAATCGCTATTAGTGTCAATATTTTTCATTACCAAAGTGTATTGATTTTCAGTTTTGCATGTTTATTAATCTAATTTCATTTAACTGTAAGTTGAACATCGTGTTTGTGTAAATAATGTATGGTTTATCGAAATAACAAATTGTGAAGCATGTTGAACGCTTCTTGTAAAAAAATAAATGTTTATTTTTTATGAATTTTAAATAAGGAAATATTAAAATGACGTTACTTATAAAAATCTGGAAATCGTTCGTAGTTTAACTGAAGGTGTTTAAAATTTTTATCTGCGACTAAAATGTAGGTCATTGATATCAATTACTAATATTGGGATAGGTTAGTGTACACAAAGTAAAAATACCATTTTGTAATTTAATATTAAAACAATCTGTTATTTATCTACCACACGAAGAATTTGTCTAGACATACTCATTGTAGTCATATTTTCCTGCAATTCTCAACAGTCAACATTTTCAATTTTTTCTAAAAAAGTGTTCTATTTTATGCGATTTTTTTGCTAATGAGCGTGGTTAGTCGTTTACAGTACTAGGGTAAATTTTGTCGGTAGATTTTAAAATCACCCTTGTTATTAGTAATTTAAAATTTAATTTTAACAAAGAGAAACCTTTTATTTTTAGGTACATCCTGTATTTCAATGCATAATAAAATTATTTAATAAAAATAATGGTATATTATTGTCTTCGTATAATAACTTTTTGAAAACATCCCGTGTTATCTTTAGGAATTTTAATTTTGATATTGTATTATTATTTTGAAGCCATTAAAACTTAATTCATATAAACCGTTGTTTAAATCGTTTGGGTTACTTTAGGGAATTATACTTTGAAGTGAAATTACAATTCTAGGATTTCTACGCGGCTTCCCCTTTTGTTAATGATTGGTTTAACCCAATAGAAGTTATTGTAATTTTGCTAAGTTAACAAATTCCTAAAATCGGCATATTTAGTATTCGGGAATACTCAGCCGTTTTTTCAGTTTTATAGATTGGTGATAAAAGCGTTTGCGTAAAAGTCGGTGAAATTTAAATACAAGACATTTCCCTCGAGATATTTTGCCGCTGTTGATGCTACACAACGCATTGATTTTAGATCACTTCCTGTTGGCTCTTTGTTTTAAGCAGACATGACTTAAGCGTCTGTAAATTTTTTATCAAAAAAGAACTGATCTATTCTTTTACAATTGTATTAATTGTCAATTTTGAGTTGTCAATTTATTGAAAAAGAAAACGAATAGTTTTCGAAACGTTTAATTTTTATTAAAGTTACACAGTTTA
>JAHWXV010458464.1:0-11019 GCA_024586415.1 Phrixothrix hirtus
AGAAGCAAGATAATATTTTAAGACGTTTATTTTATATGTATTTTCACATCTTAAAATAACATACAACTATATTTTATTAACATACAAATTTTATTTTCACGTCTTAAAAATAGTGACATACAAGTATTTCTTAACGTAAAATTTTATTTCTACAAGTATTTCTTAACACACAAATTTTTATTTCTACATCTTTAAAATAGCAAGCGTTTAAATTATCCCTAAATACAGAAACTAGATATTTCTCGTACCAATATAGCAAACATTATAAGGACAGAGTTATGCTGATTTACCCTTTCGCATGCAATCACGTATGCACGTACGCTATAAATTTAGTCTCTAAATGGGCTAGCTTACATTTCTTCACGTGCTATTCGTCGGCATCATTTGCATGTCGTTCGTTCGTCTTTTTTGACAGAATCATGATTATCATTCTGTATTTTACGACTACATCTAGGCGGCAACACCTACAGCGAAGACATGCTCATGACGTCAGACCAATTTATAGTAACAAAAGATCTTATAACGCAAGTTATAACGTACGATAGCATCTTTAATCTACCTAACATTTCAATTTCGTAGCCGATCATGCCATTAAGAGAAAATAACTCTTTAAGTTCGCACTTTGTAAACTTAACCACAATCTCGTCGCCATTTTTGAGCTTTTCTTTCAGTAAAATACCCGCCACGGCACTTGAACTTAAAGTTATGGAATCAGATATCATCACGGAAAACACATAATCAGGACCAACTCATTCGATATCAATGCCTTCTCTAGTTACCGCACCAACGGCGACTGCAATTTCGGCATTGCTTATTAGCATTTTACCTTTAATTAACTTTTCTAGCGCCATCAAGGGATACCAATCATTTTTCGTTAGTATGATTCGTTGTTGCTTAGACTCGCAATTTACACAGCCCACACGGGCGATCGGTGTTAAATCGAAACTAACACAAAGTCCGATTTCGATAAGCTTGCGATGGTAATAATTATTAGAGTAATCATGTAATCGATGCCGAACGCAATTTATAAGTTCTTCAATTCTGGCACTTCGTCTAGCACATAAAAGTTGTATATCAATTCGTTCGCAATAAGCATTATTATTATTAGTATTATCCGTAACATTCTCCTCATCGTAATTAGTTAAATTTTCATGTACATCAGACGGGGACGACGAATAAGAAAGATCATTACAGCAGTTTTCGTTAATTAAAGGCACTAGCATAGAAAGATAACGAAGATGAATTTTCTTCTAACTCAACCATTTTTATAAAGTAAGTAAGCAAGTAAGTAAGCATACCCAGACGGAAATATACCAAATAAAATAACTTCCGAATCTATCAAACTTTAACTTAATACTAAAAATGAATACACGTTCCTACTTGCGTTTGTTACGTCATGGTGAGATTAAGAACACACGCATAATAATCATCCACTAAGAAATGGAGTAAAACAACGAACTTGTCATCACTATAAACTTTGAAATTCTCCTAATAATAATAAACAAATAATTACGATGACCAGGCGTTAAGTAAGTAAGTAAGCAAGCAAGCAAGTACAGTAAGTATACTAAGTGCGGTAATTATGCATGTATGCAATAAATTAGGATAAAATGAGTTAAAATAAAATTCTAAATATGTTTTACGAAAACTTTCAAAGCACTACTAACTTTGAAAATACCTATTTATAAAATTTATCAATCACAAGCACATAATCATATGCAAATTAGCGAAAGGATTAAAAATAATAATCTTAGTATACTAATTATGTTAAGTACACCAATTAATTACACCAAGTGCAAGAATTACACCAAGTACAACAATTACACCAAGTACAAGTGCGAAAAGGGTTAATCATCATCGCCATATGCTAATCGTAATAAGTATAATAATAACAACAAGCATACTCATTATCACAAAAACTGCATTAGTACCATACATGCAAATTATCAATCAATCACAAAAAAGGATTAATCACATGCAAATTCTTTTTCTTCATCATTATAATAAGTATAGCAATAAGTACATTCATTCATCATGACAACTGCAATCAACGTCGGCGCGCCATTTTGTTCTCTTTTCTATTTTGCTTTCACTTCATACACGCCTACTCACTCATTTACATATAACCAACACCTAAGACACGCCCGCTTACGTTACAATACACACTCGCCCCGTTTACACCCACTAAAATTACATCTCTCTCGCACCACCATAAACCCCACTCTTCGAGCTCACTCTAACCAAAACGCGGAAAACTCCATTCACGGTCACGCCCCACGCGCTCTAGCTCACTTGCGCACATACACACACCTATCACGCCTCTCACTCGCTCTCTCTTACTACTTATTTTATACGCGCAAAGGAAAACTACAGGGGGCGGGAAACTCTACCTCGTCCCTCCCGCACCAAACTCATTACCCCTCACCCTGCGTTTATCTAGAAGGTCAGTTACTATACTACTTTTAATAAATCCATTCTATTAGTTATAAGCAAAACTGGAAACTTATTACTCTTAAAAGAATGTAACTGGCTTTATTATGTCCTAGCCATCTACCTTGGATCTGACGTTAAATTGGTTTCGAGGCCTAATCCACTTCCGTAAAAAACTATTAGATAAGAAATTTCCAGTTTAACATCTTTGTGATTAAAGGCAGGCTTCTTCTTTTATAACGTAAAATTGTTCTAGAACTCGCAAAACATTCAACTAATTTTTTAATAATAAGCAGTAAACTTTAAGATATTTAGTGGGTTTATTGTATTATTCCACCTTTATTATTATGTAGGAAGTGCATATGGATTATAAATTATTGCTTTTAGTCAATGAGTTCGCCTTATCCTCCCTGAATAGTATTACTTTTATTGTCACATCAGAATTTTATCATCATTCGTTAGTTAATTCGTTGACCAACATTTCGTTATTTTACTATACAGAGGACTAGTTAATATTTTGTTGAATTATTCGTTGTTAGTGCACGTATATTTATAAGAACATGTCAATTTAACGATTTGTTCCATTTATTGAACCATTTTATCTATACAAAATGGATAATGTTAATCATTTATTTGAGGATTAACAAGTTTAGTAAACAGCGACTGCAAAGCGCAGTAAATTTATATTTTGCGTAGCAATAATTCAAGTGTGCAAATAACTGATTTTTAATATACGCGCAATCATTGGTACCCCGAATGACTACCGTTCGTTTTTCCCAACACGCAATTATGAATTTCTTTGGCCTTACTACTTCAGTGTTAAGATTTTAAAATAAGTAGCACAATAAGCTTGACTTGACAATCATTATCTTTTGATGAGTAGGTTACTACCCTTCCATACTGTAGCGGACAGAAAATTAACAAACTCCTGAAGATTACTGAATTTATATTTTACTACACTAAGGACATGTGCCGTAATAATGAATTGTTTACTATTATTACTTCTATGATTTGGTTGACTATCGGTGGTTTCAAGTCACAGGCTCTTACCCCGCCCTGTGGGCGTCGTTTATATTTATTAAGGTGGTTGACGAATGACATTGGCCGAGGGGGGGATTCATGTTCTTAATCATCAGTAGCTCCGAGTATGTCCCTTGGTGTTTTGTGCAGTCGGAGAGCTTTGGAATCATAGACAGTAAAAGGTTTGATGAGTATCTTATTGCTTATGTATAATGTTTTGCAGGAGTCCTTGGCGTATTGTTTGATTAGTGACGTGATCATGGTGGTTGTGTACCTTTATGTACGTCGTAGTTCCTTACAATTGATGGATCATTGTACGACCTGTATTTCGTTCTCTGGGTACGGCGTAACCGGTATAGTACGGGTGCAGCATATGTAAGTAATGTTTTATATAGTCGTGTATAGTTAAAATTTGGCGTTATAGCATTGGTCTGAGTTTGGTATACTATACCCAAACACTTAGGTATTCTGTCGTCCATGTGGTCGTTCCATAGTAATTTGGGGACTAACGTTAGTTCTGAGTATTTGACATTTTCTTTCCAAGGGACGTCAAAGTTATCAATTTTTAGTTATTTTGTTAGTCGGTTCAGTCTTTTCGCATTTGTCGGTATTCATTTAAATGTGCCAGGTTTGCAATCAGCTCACTAGTAGGCTGATTGTATTTTGCAGTTCATTTCGATTTTCTGCGCTTCTTTGGCGGTCGAAAGTAGAATCGTATCGTCTGTGGAGAGCGCAATTTCCGTGTATGCCGTTCGGTATGTTACTTATGTAAAGGTTGAATATAACTGGAGAGAAGAGCGAAGCCTGTGGACTCTGCTCTCCAGTGGGCGTGTCGTCGAGCTAGTGTGGTCTAGTTTTATGCCAAATTTGGGTCCTTGTGGAAGGGTGTTCAGTAGTCGTCCAATAATACGTTTGTGCGCAATAATACGTATAGTAGCCTGTGATACCAAACCTTGTCGAAGGACTTCGCTCGATCTAGGAAAATTTCCCTTCTCGCTTTGTGTTAGTTATCAGCGGTCGCGACTTTACGAACTACATGTAGTAGCCGAAGCGTCGTCGAATGTCCTACTATGAAACTGAATTGTGCATTCGGTAAGATGTAGAAGTCGTATATGCAGTACCAGCACTTGCTGTTTTTTTGGTAACAACAAATAAAATAAGCAATATTAGGTACCATGCACATTAATGGTTAATATAATTTTAGCAGAATAAGGATTCATTAAAGTAATTTACAAATCAATCTTACAAAAAAAAGATAAAGTTAAATTAAAAATCTGTTTAAATACACCTCGTATTTTACTTCGGGAATACCACCTAGAAATTTTGTTATAAAACTTGGCTGATAAAAATTGTTTCAAACTATAAAGTAATAGACACATAAAATCACGTCTCAATGGCTTGCTTAATACAAAAATATAAAGTTATGCACACAAATAAATTAATGGGCAAGGAATAATTAACTGGGTTACAATCCAACGAGTGTAAAGCTATGTTTTTGACGCCGTAAAGGTGGGGTGATATGACCTCATAATCGGGGAATAATACGAGCAATCCCGAGAGAAAAATTATTAAGCGAGGGAATAGTTGTACAGATACGCATAAGTTAGGTGGTGTAAAAGTAACCAGTTTTGTTCGGAAGTGCCTTATTTATTTTAGGAAAATAAAATCGCCTCTATTAAAGTTCTAACAAACCTGCCATTGCATTGGGCATTTAGGTAGAAAATCCAAATTATTTTGGGATAATCAATTCAATAGTGAAACGGTGAAAATCCGCTTAAGTATCATCCACCCATGGGGGTTGTAAATCCTAAAATTAAGAGCTAAGGAACGCCTTCCGAGTCAAGAGCACTTTTTCCACCTGTAAGTGCCTTATTCTTCTTCTTCCTTGCTTACTCTACACCTGGTAAAGAAGGGCTACTTTAAGCCTGCCAGCATCTGACAATTGCAACTGTCACCAAAAGACCCAGTTGTTTTTTTCGAAAATAACGTAAAATTAGATAAAGGACGCTGCCGTCCGTTTTATATATTTATGAAAGAAATGAATTACCTCCTCTAAGCAAGTGTATAAGCGTTGAGACAAAATTAATTGATCTGTACATTTTGCGTGTGTATTCTTAGTTGTTAAAACAAATTATTAATATCACATTTGCTGTTTGCACTTCAAAAAGTTAATTGTGTAGCTATTACTATATTTACTGGGTACCCACAAATATCTTTTCCCTATGCACCTTTTGAATATTGTTGATTGTCGTTAGCGGAACTGAGATTCGTTTATTATTTGTTACCGTCAAACAATTACTTCCAGCTATAGAAGCAAACTGGATTTTGTCAAATAAACACTTTCAAATCGTGATTCCGTTAGCCAAATGTTTCTTTTGTTCCTAGAATTTAAGTCATGCTTAATTCCTTAAATAATTGTTGAATTTGTGTTCATATGTGTGCTTTATCGTGAGAACTTAATTAAATAGAGGTGTTCTTGTGCTAACCTTTGGTTATTATTTCACCAACATAAACCTTACCTGTAATTGTATTTATACAGTGCACGTACAATAAGTTGAAGAGCAATTCCGTAATTTTCAGTAACGAAAGCCATAAAGCATTTATTTTTAAGTAAATATAATACTTTTCTTAAAGTCTAAAGTTCAGTTAGCTTAATTCTTAACAATATACAGGGTGGTCAGTTCTGAAAACCTGGCGTTGGATATTTCCTTTAAGGCAAACTACGCCCTAAATTTTGTAAGTAACGTAAATAATATTTAAAGATTTTGTAAATATTGATTCTTATATACAGGAACCATCATAAGTAGTGAGCACCTTTAGTTTAGCATACCCTCTCTTTCAGCTTTTGATCCCGAATCTGCAGTACCATTAGAGTGTCTGTCACCACTTCTAAGGTAAGTCACTAACATCGTGATATACAGGGTGTTTCGCAAATATCGCCTGATTGCAGTTTAGACTTAAGAACAGTGGCGCCCACATTTTACCGATTTTGTGTGGAGCTAACAGTATTTAGCCTCGCTAGTATCGACGAGCCATGCCTCTCTTAACTGTAGCTTAGCCGGCCGTGGTTGTTAAACACTCGTGATTGTTATTTGTCATATGTGTTGTTGTCAGTTTAGCCTGTGACAATAGATTCAATCGTTTTAGTGTTAGCGCTTTGATAATTTTGCCCATGACCGGTAGCAGGCTGATCGGTCTGCAGTCTTCTGGTAAAATTCCTAATTTTCCTTGTTATGGATAACTACTTTATTTGTCTTTCTCCAGGCGTCGAGGTAATGTCTTAGTCTCAGTGTTGCAATAAAGGAAACTAAAACGTACTGAATTCATGTTATACCCATGGGAAGTATAATTTCGCTAACTACATGAAATAAATCAAACAACACCCTATTAAAAGAATGATATCGGCGTGCCTGGTTTGTCTACATACATGTTTGTGAAGTAAAAATTCTTAAATAACAAAGCAAATGTGACAACTGTATCTTACGTGCGCAATGTTCTCCTAATTAAGATTTCATTAAATATCAGTTAAGGCCAGATAAATGCAATGCTGCATTAAAATTTGTATTACTGTAAAATGTTATTTAAATTTTACACGATTCGACAGAATAACACATATTTGAATAGAGAACCTCAGAGAAAATTAATCCGTTTTTGGCCATTGTCTAAACAGATTGTTAATGCCATGTTTTAAATTGAAGCTTTACGTTTAATACAAAGGCTTTCTTTGCTTTGGCCATTTGACTTCAGTGTTGTAAATCTAACTTTAAAATGTTGAATATTAATGGAAAACTCTTAAACTAATTGGTATACCGCCAATCTTGAATATCGATAATTCATTTCCGATTTCAACAGTGTCTTAGATTAATTCATATATTTTTTGATATAAATGTGCCCACTAAACGTGTCCTTAACTTGCAATGAGAGGTGTAATATTTTGCTTTAATCTTATTAAATTAGTTTCTTGAAACTAATACATCCTATTAATCGCTTATAAGCGATAGTGTACTATTTGTTGACTATCACCCCTGAAACTCGCACCTCAAATATAAAGTATCGTTTTTTGAACGATATTTATTACGGTATTTATTAAATAGTAAATAGAGAATTTAGTTTTACAAGAACAGAAAACTAGTTTGTATTGTTGCAATTTAACAAAATGATTCTATAATAATCTGATGATAAGAATGGAGCAACAATTTATTTCTCCTACTTTGTTTGTTGAATCGATTGATCAATTCATTTTGTGGTAATAGAAAAGGTTTAGTTTGAAATATATTTCGATGCGCTTGATTCTTAAGCGTTTTTCATACATCCCGATTGTCAAGCTATTCTCAATTTCGCTAGGCCAAAGTATAACTGACTCTAATAATTTTATTAATCTGTAGGAAATCTTGGTTTGATTATTATATTTATCATTACATTACTTAACATTCTCACAGACTGTGCATTTTATGGAACTATGATTTTGTTACATATTACGACTAAATTATTTTATAAAAGAATTTCAAAATCTTGATTACTCTATAATATCTATCCGAACGAAAATACTTTTATAGCTATTATACATCAACTAACGCTAGAATTTCCACTAAGTTAAATCGACGTTCTTTTAAGATTTAGACTACAACTTAATTACTAGTAATTATTTGATTATTTACGTAAATTGTTAATTGGAACTAATAATTTGTAACTTAAAATAATGGTAACTATAAGAAAAAAAATTGATCTAAAATGAAATTAGGAAAAATTATTGCTTATTTCTTAATAGAAAGAGTGCTTTCAAGTTTTAAAACAAAAATAACTAGATCTGCATTGATAAATGGCATTAAATATCTTAGTTTGGAAATATTATGTGATTTAGTGGTGATTTTTTAAACGTATGTTTCTGCATCCAATATTTTTGGTTTATAATGGAATTTATGTGTATATCTGCTTTATTTTCCAACAAAACCTCGGAATTGTTTCAAATACGTTATAAATTAAATAAATCGGTATCTAAAGGTTATGCTGTTGTATCTATCATGAAATGTATTGTGCTACTGATTACATATTGCTAGACTAGCTTCCAATATTCAGGTTACTCTAGTTCTTTAATATAAATTGAAGCAGTGTTAGCAATTTATACCTGCCAGAGTCTATTTGGATCCTAAATGAATTCGGTACCCCTCATATTAAATTTGATACTTCCAATTAAATTTAGTAAAGGGTAGCTCTACGTTATTGTATTTACATATAATGAAAGTAAATCAATATTTGTTGAATAAATGATCTAAGACTGTTTCCCAGACACCCTCAACATCAAGCACGAACAATCAGATTATCTAAAGCTGTATAGCGATTTCGATTGTTATAAATCATTCATGAGTGTATACTATATCATGTATCTACAAGTCGATACAGAATATCGCTTACGTTGAATAAGGAAAGCGTTTGAAACTAAAACATTCATTTGATCCTAAATATAGCGTGCTCTTTTCACTTATCGATACAAGCTAAGAGAAATTTATATTCAAATTCTGCTTAGTTTAAATCTTTCTAACTTTAGCGCTTTGTATTGTTTCTGTTGTCTTTCAAATAGAATATGCGAGTGAATGACTATTCTGCAGATACTTATCTACGTTCAATTCGGGAAATAGACCAATACAATGGTAGAGATTAATGGAGAATTTGAATTATATTATATTGAACAATTCGAAATTAATGAAAGGTTTGAGATTTATAGTTACTATTCAAAAGCATCTAAGATGAGTTAGAGAAAGTGTTAACAATGTGAATGACTGACTTCTTTTCATTTACAGAATAATTCTTATTCATAATTACCAAAATTGCTGCTGGTATTGACATACCTCAATTAACATCATCTAAGAAAGATAGCTTTATCAAAGATTTTTTCGTTTTAAGCATCGAGAACGAATTAAGTTTTATAGTACCTCTTTATGCAATAAAAATAATTATTTACAGGCTTCATTTAGTTATAAATGCCTAATTTGAAAATACCACCTAATCTAATTTTATAAAAGGTATGAAAGTTATTGGCAGAGCCAGCTATTGTTTATATTAGGAGGATTTTATATAAATAAAATAAAGAAGAAGATTCCTACTAACGGCACGAATTTTAAAATTAATTCTACACAACTTAAAAGCCATGAAACCGTCATCGGAGTAAAATAAAACGGCTTCTCTCCAAAAGATTTTTAATAACCTAACTTTATAGATAAAAGTATGAAACCAGCGCGCTCAGCCACCCTGTACTGGTGAGCCCCACACAGGGCGAAACTATTGGTTTCAAGGTGCTGTGTTACGCTGATTGAAAGTGCAAATTTTTATATTTTTACCTTATTACATTAGGTTATTAAAAACCTTTTAGTGAGAAGCCTCAGAATTGTTCACTTTATTTTACTCCGATGGCAGTTTCATGGCTTTTTATTTATGCCGAATTAATTTTAGAATTCGCGCCGTTTAGGAGGAATATTCTTCTTTATTTTATTTCTATAAAATCCTTCTAATATAAACGATAGGTGGCTCTGCCAGTAATTTTCGTCAATACTCACACAGATTACGTGTTTAAAAGGGAGCTTGCATTTTTAACCAGCGTGCTCAGCCACCCCACACTAATCAGCCTCATGCAGGGCGAAATCATCGGCCTGCAGTTGCTGTGTCACGCTGATTGAAAGTGGATGCTTTCATAGTTTTACCTATTAAGTTAGATTATTAAAAATATTTTGGCGAGAAGCCTTAGAATTGTTCACTTTATTTTTTCCGATGACAGTTTCATGGCTTTTCACTTGTGCCAAATTATTTTTAAAATTCGTTTCGTTTAGGAGGAATCTTCTTCTTTGTTTTATTTTTATAAAAGGTACGTTTGAATAACAAATTTATCTGAACCGAAATATAATTATATAAGAATTCAATCAAAAAGGAAAACAGAAAGGGTAGACATTCGTTAAATTGATCTACTCCCTGGCATGTATGTTATGGTGAGTTTTCTAGAGCACACCGTTTTTAAGAAGCTCTAATGCCTCATTTTCTTGTAAAAGTAGATCCTATTCAAGTTAACACTTACTGTTCGTGACACCATAACCCTGACACCCAAACGTGGAATGGTTACGATACGGTAAACGTTTCAGATCCAGTTTTGCTTTAACGTTATACTTCTAAGTTGATTGTTGACTCTATAAGACATACCATGCCAAACATGCCAATTACAAAATGAGAAAGACCACCAAGTTGTCTTACACGCACGATAAATTCATCCCTGAAAGATAAATTAAAATTTAAAGAAAAGTGAAGAAATTTCCGATTCATCAATTAGTGTATGTAATGTTTAAGATCTAAAGTTTAATTCTATTTTATAACAAATAAAAGTAGTAACACAACACCTATTTATTGTCTAACGCCTCGTTTATTTTATTTGCACAATGTTAAAGTATTCAAATTCATAGTTGTAAGTGCGTCTAAAATTACCTTACATGTATATACAGTGCATCCGTAAAGTAGGGGATAAATTCAATAAAATAAAAATGGATAGTTATTGAAAAAAATGCTCGAACCCGTCGATTTTAAATTTTA
>JAHWXV010458481.1:0-11020 GCA_024586415.1 Phrixothrix hirtus
TTATAGCATAAGATTTATATTTTTATTTCAGGAATTTTTAAGGTAAGCAAATAATGTAAACGGCCTCTTGAAACATTTTATTCAGCGTTTAGGTAATCACAACACCTGACTTAGCATGACTCAATGACAACCCGGTTGATAAAGTAATTTTTCCGATTTGTTGGTAGCAATTTAATATTAACATCATTCCAGTGCTGTCTTACCCCTTTCTAGCGTTTTGGCTAAGACAGCTGTTTTTCCCAAATAAAGCTAGTGGCGCCCTTTTTAATATTTACCAAGATTTCATGAAGGATAACTCTTTCCGAGCAGCTGCCATGCAAAACATCATAAGTTAGTTAAGAATCCATCCCTCCCGCAAGCTAGTCGACGTAAATCCGCTGGGAAGTCCTTATAAGTCCATATGATCGTCTTCAGGGCTTTAAATTTGGTTTGATCCGTGGCAGATTAATTTTTGGCGCAGCAACGTGGGGCCTCTTTTGTAAAAATGTGCAGCTTTGTAGATTTTATGATTTTTTTGAACTGTTATTTGTGCCTTTGGGTATTGTTTGATTTATTCCTTTATTTAGAGATCTTAATTTTTGTAAATTTTTGAAATTTAGTGATTGATGTTTCGGACTTTTTGCTCCTCATCAGCGTCAAGTTTCAAATTTTTAGTTATTCATTAGTTAGGTATTCGTTAGTTAGTTTTTGATTTAGTGTTTAGTTTAACTTTTGGACTAAACATGGGTTTGAAAAAACATATAAGCTGCCTGTCTTAGGAACAAGTTATTTATGAATTAAGAATTAGAGGTTTATTAGTTGATGGATCTCTTTCAGTTTTAAGAAGACGCCCTTGCGTGGCCTTATCAAAAAAGAGACCTTTAATTTCAGAATATCCGTTTTCTTTTACAGAAGATACGGGTGCAATTTATTCAGATTTTGTGACGTTAGATAATTCCTTTAAAATTTTTAGAGAAGGAAAAATTTAAAGAAAAATTTAGGGAAGTTGAAGCTTCAATTTCATTTTTATTAGGGCGAATTTATAATGCGATTCCTATTTCGGAATCGGAGTAAACTTTAAAAAGTGAACTGTTAACCAAAATATCTACTTATATTGCCAAACTTGAAATGTTTTCATGTCTTTGTGATTATCAAGATGATAGTGAAGATGTTTCGGAATCTTCCGATGTTGATTTACCTAGTGTGACAGTGAATGAGTCAAAACCACCTATTCCTAATCCTAATTCCAGTTTTTATATTAAAAAGCTATTAAGTATTCTTGTGCATATTTGTACTATTCTATACGAACCCAATACATAACAATAGGTAAGTAACACATATTACTTAATTTTAATTTTATTTATACCTCTGTCAGTTATCTATGTTAACAGGTATATTTTTGTGCTAAATTATTCGATGACTATATAAATATAAAGAATAGCAAAAACAAATTTAGCGAGTTGATTTGAACAAATATTTTTTCGTCTCATCTGGTAATGTTGGCATCATTGGCAACCAGAATGATTTATTTTTCAGACTAGATCAGTAAATGGGGTCATAATAATCTATTGACTGCTAAATTTATTGTTGCATAACAATTACAAAAATGCATTACAACATATGTTAAAAATGATGGTTGCATACCAAATATTGCAATAATTTAACAAGTTTTATTTGTTAGCAAAAAAATGTTATACATCATACATCCAGAAAATGCTTTTGCAAAAATGTACTAGTTGCAGGCCAAGCCATAAGCCTACCTGCAAAAGATCATTTTCTGAATTACCGATACAAATTACAATGCTGAACTATCAATTTGCTTGAATTATGAATGCTGTACATAAATCTTGTGAAATTAAAATCATGATGTCAACAATATACAATTAACAAATAATTGCCCAAAGCACTTTTATTAAATATTTATTTATTACAGTATTACTTATAAACTTATACGCAGTAAATCTACAGAATTATTTTTTATCAATTTCAGTTGAAATATTTTGGTTATATGCACATGGGATAGAATCACAATTCTCATTGCTGCCATTAACTGAACTAGGTTCGGTTTGTTTTTTTAAAATATCTTTTTCTGCTAAATCAATTTTAGCAGCAATTTCTGCATACTTTTGAGCCCTATATGCTTTCTTTGCTTCATCTAATAAAACATTATGTATTAAATTTCTGTTATGATGCATATCGGGTAATAGGGGAGGAAATGGGTTTCCTCGTAGTTCTAGAACTGCTCTTTGATAATGTGAATCAGGATAACAAAGTGGAGCACGGTACATACGAGTAAAAGAAACTTTATAATTTTCATATCTAGGTACTAATACTTTAAATAATTTATGAACAAGTTGTTTCTCAATTAACCAGAAATCGGCTTGTTCCATTGTTGATATATGGCAGTCGCCATGCCTGATTGCTTCAGAAATTAGCTAAAATATTTATATAAGTATCAGATATGTTTAAGTTTTAAAAGTTTATACCCTTTCAGCATACATACGAGACTCATCAGCTCTTGGATAGTTCAATTCAATCCTTTCAAATTTTATTAAAGCTGTAACAGTTTTCCGCAGCATCTCCAACCGGCCTAATGGCCCTTTTGGCTGACTGAATTTTCTTAATCTTGGATTTACTTTAAGTTTTAGTTGTGATACTAATTTCGATACGTCTGCTTGATTCATTTTAATAATTATTGGTAAAAGTTTAGTTTACTAACATGGATGATTTCTATTAATGTTTATATTACAGGTTAGAATTTTAAATTTCCCTAGTTTCGTTTTAGTAATTCCCTAATGAATATGAAGTTTTATATACACGGTGGTATACATTTAATATGCTGTACTAAATCGATATTGGTATTTCCTAATTGAAACCTATATATCATTGACATTTAAGAGTTAGTAAATTTAAATTAATTAATGCAAGTCGCAATTTTAAATTGGATACAAAAGTGATGTTAATAAATTACATAATTTTAGTGGTTAACAGTCAACTTGAATACACATACTTGTCCATAATGCTGTAATCATTGTTCAAATTAACTATCTCTTGAAAATGGTTTAGGATTCAATTTATTATTTAAAGCTTTCAACGATAATGTAAAACTAAAAGATATGTATATAATTATGTTTCAATTGTAGAGAAAACAATCACGTATTAGATAATAAACATTTTAAATTGCAGTTCTTACTATAAAAATCTGGTGTGAGACAACACATGACTTTCTCTTATGTATGTACATAGATATACAAATACATATGCAAATGTCCACAAATGATTAAAATATTATTTACGCTTATTTTGGGAACGATAATTGTAACGGTCACCTATCCAAGTTAATTGACACGTAAAACGCTTTTTAACTGCAGAGATTTTTTCTGATAACTCGCTTCATCGCATTTTTTTCAGAAAAACCCCTAAATTCGCGTAGAAGGATGTCAAAGGCATAAGAACTGTAGCAATTTTCAAAAAAAAAACCTATAACAATAAGAGCATTTCCGGAAACTGGGCCGGATTAACCCGGTTACTACAAATAACTATAGAAACGATTATTATAATTATTGTATCTATAGCAATGTTTATGACCCCCAGTTAATCAGAACGAGTTTCTAAAAAGGCCTTAAATAATGAAGTAAGTTTATGGCCGTGTTGTTTTTATTATTTGAACAACGACTTGAGCACACTAACTGCTTTCTATTTAGAGAAAATAAATGAATTTTATAGTAGTTATTATTTTTCTATAACGTTGTTCGAGTAATAAAAAAACTCGGCCGACATAAAATGCGATCATTTAAATTTCAGTTCCCAGTAGGTTACGAAATTTTTCCGTAACGCTTAGCTTAGACATATGCACGCCAACCAAAGCCGATACATAACCTGCAAATTATCTATATAAATAATGCAAACAAATTTTGAGGGAAGAACGCTATTATTAAATTAAAATAGGAACTATTTTACAATATTTGCAATAAAATGTTCTGTAAAATGTTAAGTGAATTATTGAATTCTTCACAGATTATTCGTTTCCATAATTCCTGTAAGTTGTTTAGAGGCGTTTGAAAAAAGTCTAAAACTGTTAAATCACAAGAACGAGGAGGATACGATATTTCAGTATTTGTACTTCTAATTAGTCATGAAAAAGTCCCTTAAAAGTTGAATTGTTGCTTGTGTGGTGAGAGAAGAGGTCCAATATTATTGGAAAAGTCGCATTCAAGTTCTCTATCATGCAGTTGATTAACAAATGGTAGAATAATTTCATTTCTATATCGTTGAGTCGATTAATTTTCTTTGAGACACGGCTATCCAACATCCAATTTTCTGTGAACGCAATGGAACTTCCCGATAGATATGTGGATTTTTGGCAGCCCACATTCGCATATTCTGCGAATTGATATACCCCGAAAGCTTCATCTAAAAAGAAAGTAAGATCTAATATGTTGTAATTCATGTTTTGAATAAGCTATTGACAAAACTGTCCTCTTTGCAGAAAATCAGATACTTTTAGTTCTTAAACTGCAGTTATCTTCTATGGCCACATGTGCAAGTCCCGTTTTAAAAATTTTTGGATTGTACCATATCATAAATTAGTTTGTTGTGTAGCCCTACGAATGGAGATGATAAGTTTTTCTGTTACAATTCGACTCACACTTGCAATTGTTCGGAGTACGTTTTGTAGGTCGACCACTACCTTCTTCCTTCCTATTGATACTTTCTCGAAATAATGCCACCGAAGAATATAAAGCATTTATAAAATCCTTATGAACCACCGTAACATTTGTATATTTCGCTTGAAATTCAGTCACATACTCTGCAATGGAATATTTTCAAATACCATCAGTTTTTTGTGCAGCACAAAAATAGAATTCCACAATGTAAGCTTTTTGTTCTATAGTAAATACCATTTTGTAAGCGTACCTTATGCTGTTATTAAATTTTTATTACTATAATGATTTATTTCACACTAATTGCAACAATAAATTACAAAATCAATTAATAACAAAATATGACAAATTCAAACTGTCAATTTGACATAATTATTGAGTGATTTTAAGATTATGCGTGTTATGCACTATTGTTTTTTACTTAAATCCATTTGTTATAAATAAAACATTTTGTAATAAATTCAAGAACTACGATTTATTTTATAGTGTTATGGGTAAAATTAAAATTAATAAAAACTCAAAAATTATAACAAATGTTATATGGCTGCTCTTTTGCACTAATGCACGCATTTATATGAAATTTCATATTATCAAACACATTTTGTAATATTTTGTCATTTATTTCTTCAAATCTTCCTATTATATTGTTTTTTTAGATCTTCTATTATGTGCACTTGATCTCTGAATACAAACTTTTTTAAGTATGGAAAAATAAAGAAGTTCAACGGGGTTAGATCACAAGAACGCGATGGAAATCTGTTCTTGCTTATTAACCTGTCACCGAAGAACTCATAAAGATAATTTAATGTTTCGTGGGCAACGTGCAGTCTAGCAGAAACCTGTTAGAAGAAGTCGTTTTGGAGGTCATTACCAAAGTTCATTAATAAATTGTCGCAACATAACATCACTATAAGTAGCAGCATTTATATTATCTTCAAAAAATATTGGGCCGATAATTCTTCGCCTTGACATCGCTAACCACACACCAATTTCAATTGAATGGAAAGGAACTTCTCTAAAATAATGCGAGTTGTCAAAGTTCCACATACACATGTTCTGAGAATTTAAATATCCATCCAAGTGAAACCAAGCCTCGTCATTCATACTTCTATTGAACCACTGACAGTATGTCAGTCTTTTATTATATTCTGATGATAGAAGTTCTTGATAGATTTATAATTTATATGAATGTATATGAAGATCTTGATAAAGAATCCTATGGATAGTGGTACGTTTTAAATTTACCTGTTGTGCAAGTCTTCTAATTAAAGTGGTAGGTTCTTCTTGTGTTGCATTTCTAACATATAACGTTCTAATTTCTAGGACGTCTTCCACTTCTTGGCCTATGATTAATATTCCCACTGCTGCAAAAACAATCAACTGATCGTGCCATTTACCTTCTAAAGTGATTTCTGTTAAATACAGTCAAAGAAAACTGTTATTTAAATTCTGACATGCAATTATTGATATATTTTGTTCTTGTGTCAACATTTTAGGTTTAAGAAATAAGAAATACAAATTTGGTAGTAATTTGACAGCTAATAAAAATTGAATTTGTTGGTTATTTGTTTTTTGTTTTAATTTTAACATGTGAGTGAAGGTATCTTGTCAAATTCATAGCAAGAGTTGATTCCAAGACTTCTGTGATACGTTATTCTAACATAATAATAAAATCACAAAAACACGGATTCATTTAATAGAACGATTATTAACACTCAATAAAAGGGAATAGCAATTTATTGGCCAACGTATAATAAATTATTCTTATGTTAAAATACGTATACATTGGCAATGCGTTATGCATAAGAACTTAAACGTTTTTAGCACCATCTGTAACATTATTTATTTATTAAAAACGTTTAAGTTTTGATATATGTATAATCGTAACCAGCAAAGAAAAGCTTAACGTTATCGTTGTGCATCATATGAATTAAGATTATATTTGCTCATCAAATCGGTATTAGTTCCAGGTACTTAGCCTAACTTCTGCATGTTCTATATATACGTTTACGGAACGTATATTTATTAATTTTTTTACCAAATATACACTTAATATCCAAGAAATATCTTCAATAACAATGTAATTACTTCAGAAATGTTATTGGCAAAATACCGGGTGTCCAAAAAGGCTGGATACACCGAAATAACCCAGAAAATGTGAGTTTTACAGAAAAATGTTTGAAACAAAAGTTGTGTAGTTCGAAAAGTTTTACTTTATAGCAGAAGCGGCTTGACATTTCCCGGTCATCTGCAGCCTCTACAAAAAAACCATAAAAATTTTAAATAGGAACTACAATTTTTTTTGCCATATTCTTGTAGCGGACATCGAACCCTTTTCAAACCATCCCACAATAATCTTACTACGCTTGAAATTTACTGAGTTACGTAATAAAAACGGCTTGACCGCGAATATACCTTCAAACGAAAAACTATTCGAACTACTTGAGCTAATATACAAATTTTTATTCCGTACTTTCAAGCAAGATGAGAGTTTCAATCTGACCAGTCAAGGCAAGATGGCACCTAGGATTGTATGGTGAAACGTTGTTTTTATTTTTTTATTTATTAAGTGTTTAAATTGTTCACCATCCGCAGCATGGTAATCGGAAAATCGTTGGTAAGTGCTGCGCATAACATTTTCAACTATTTCCTCCGGGATTAATTCTGATTCAAGAACAATACCGTCTTGAAATTGCATGAAATCTTCCCACAAAGATCGATCGGAAGACGCGGAACTATCGAGTGGGTACTAAGGTCGTTTGACCTTACTCAACGTGACTTTTTTGCTGGGAATATTTAAAAGATCGTGTGTACAAAACTCGACCCCAAAATTTCTAAGAACTGCCGACGATTTTCCGATTACCAAGCTGCTGATGGTGTACAATTTGAACACAATAAATAAAAATAAAGACAACGTTTCACCCTGCAACCCTAGTCGTCATCTTGCCTTGACTGGCCGTATTGAAGCTCTCATCTTACTTGAAAGTACGGAATACAAATTTGTATCTTATCTCAAGTAGTTCAAATTGTTTTTCGTTTGAAGGTACATTCGCGGTCAAACTGTTTTTATTGCATAACTCAGTAAATTTGAAGCACAGTAGCATTAATTGAATGGTTTGAAAAGGTTTCGATATCCGCTACGAGAATATGACAGAAAAATTGGGGTTCATATTTAAAATTCGTATCACTTTTTTTTGTAGAGATTACAGAGGTCACACCAAGATCAAGCAGCTTCCGCTATGAGTTATTTCGGTATGTCCAGACTTTTCGGACACTCGGCATAATATTTATAGTAATACTTGACAATAATTTTTGTTTCTAGACCTACCTTAGTTTAATTTTGCTATAACCCGAGTTTTCCCAAGATTTTAAGAATGAAATCTTAGTGACTGTAATATTTGTGAATTAAAAAAACATTGTTCTTGGTTTGTTAATTAGATCTAAACGATATCACTTGAAATTTGGAAAACTACTGTAAAAGTAGCATGTTTAACAAAAAAAACGAGATCAAAAAACTGCTACAGTTTTGCGCGTTTTAATATTAATTATAATTAAGTTTAAAAGACTATAAAATTCGCGGAGTACGTAAAACATTAATAATTAAAATAATTAATTATACAGGGTGTCCGCAATATAAGACACATTACAATCGATTATTATAAATACCTGATACGTTTATTATCGTTTAAAATGAAAAGCTCTATTTTCTTCCTTAAAATTTCTAGTGGTCTGTTAATTTTACAAGTTTGCAATTTCTTTAAAATAAAAGCAAGGTTGGATATGGTTTTTAATATGTCTATATTTGTATTATTGAATTTAAAAACTTTTTAACCCTTTAAAGACGATCGTGGCTTTTCGTTACATTTCAAATAAATTGTTGCTATGAACTAAATTTAATGCAAATTTAAATTACTTTTTGCCAAAAGATTAAAAATAATTTAGGTATTAAAGGAATAACTTTCACTTTTACAAAACCGCTTTAAAATGGCGTTAAATGTTTTGATAAAATATGTCTTCATATTATTACGTACTCTTGCCTTATATGAAATATAGGTAAAAGAGAAAGTATTGCTATCGACCAAAATTTTCGATGTCGAAATTTTAGTGGAAATACACCTTTTCGGGTCCTCTGAGTACGAAAATCATGTTTTTGAACATTGGTGTGTGCGCGTGCGTGCGTGCGTGCGTGTGTGCGCATGTGTGTATCCGTGAACACGATAACTCAAAAACCAAAAGTTTTGGAAAAACAAAATTTTATATTTGAGTTTCCATCTATCGTTGCACGCCACCGCAACAATTTCACTAAAATCGGAAAACCGGAAGTGCCACTTTACTCTTCTCATTTTTGGTTTTTTGAGATTTTTTCTAAACCGGATCTAACAATTTTTATAAAATTTATTATATTTTTTAAGCATTTAAGACCCTTTCATATAATCTAGGCAGTTACTCAGAAAATTTTCTGTAAATCGAGTAACCGGAAGTACTTTCACTGTTAACTGTGAATACAATAACTATGAAACTAATAGCCCTAACCAAATAAAAATTTATATTTGAGGTCATAATGGCCTTTGTATACAAAATCAAAAATTTGGTTAAAATCGAACAACCGGAAGTAGTACTTTATTACCGTCATTTTTAGATATTTTCCGAATTCTTCATTTTCACGGTTTTCTTGAAATCGGCTCAAAGGTTTTTTTTAAAACTTAGTGTATTTATTAGCTAATTAATTTAGTTTTATATTAAGCAAGGAGTTTCTCTAATACATTTTTGAAAATCGAGTAAACGGAAGTACTTGGAGTATTGGTTGTGAACAACGTATCTCAAAGAGTAATCATTATATGAAAATTAAAACTATATGTTTTATATCTTCTGTACATGAGACAGCAAGAATTCAGTTAAAATCGAATAACCGGAAGTGCCACTTTATTCTTGCGATTTTTAAGTTTTTTGCGATTTTCTTGAAAACGATTTTAACAATTTATTTGAAACTTGCTACGGTTTTTATGTCATTGACAGCCTTTTACGTTAACTTAGAGGTTTTCCTGAAAAAATGCGTTGAAGCAAGTTATCAGAGAAAATCTCTGGTGTTAAGCAGGGTTTTACGTGTTCAGTAACTTTGATGGGTGGCCGTTACAATTATCGTTCCCAAAATAAACGTGAATAATATTTTAATTATTTGTGAACATTTGCATATTTTTATATCTATGCACGTAAGGGAAAGTCGTGTGTTGTCTCACACCTGATTTTTAATATTTGCACTCGCTTGTTTTGTGTATAATTTAAATTTTGTGAAAATAGTTAAAACTCTAAACGATAAATGAATTAATGTAAATAAAACTTTTGTCAATTTCAGATATTTATTAAATAAGTTTATAATAATTAATGTGTAAATAATTATAATTAATAAGCAATAATGTTTTACCACATACAAGCCAGCTTAGATGATTTAAAGAAATACCTTTGACTATTTTTATTAGAACAGCTGGCGACCTTGACTCTAATAGTTAAGGTAACATGATACTTTGTCAACAAAAGTCATATTTCTGTTTTTAAATATTGTCAGATTTTGGTGGCGTTTCGCTAATAAAGGGCAAAATCTTTTTCTTTAAGTTGCCGTCGTGGATTTGTTTCTTAGAAACGGGGTTGTTGACGAAAAGAAAAAAAAAGAATATCGAATTTAGCAAAAAAGTAAATAAGTTGATTAGGTTTTTGAATTGGACAAAAACAACACGAGAGACGCGTTTCTTTCACGTTCATGTCGATTCAGACTCTAATCCTGCCAGAAGTGTGACAGATAAACGTAATTTCCGAACGTCTAGTAGGGTTCGGTGACATTTCAAAAGCTGGTACGCATTTGCCGAGTCGTTAGGGCAATAAAATCGGTCGTGTGTTGGCTCTGTGTTAAACGAAAACATTCGGTGTGTTTAGGGACTCAACATAGTGTTAAATGTTGGAAGATCCGACCTAAGAGATGTAATGGTATATCTCTAGGAATTAATTAGCACGTTTCACACCGTACCAGTTTTGTTGAACATGTGAAGTTCTTTCGCAGGCGCGAGAACCTATAAGCCATCACGACCGACCATTTTGGGTAATTCAACAACCCAAACTAAGGTACCTCCCTTTTGTTAACGTTCTCTGGCTTTTTACGGTTGACCTAAGGAAGGTGTAATAACTTAAACCTTCCGGTGTAACGGGAGATCAATAATACATCTCGTCTGTGGAGATCGTAGACGTATACTTGCGTTGACGGTGTCCAAACGTAGACTACCCTAATTTTAGTGCCAGTAGATTTGCGTAGTCCTTCTCCCATCTCTTGAATAAGGCCATATTCAAGGGACCGAGAAGTTATTCTGTAAACTATCTGTAACTGTTGT
>JAHWXV010458514.1:0-12032 GCA_024586415.1 Phrixothrix hirtus
AGTAATTTCCATTTTTTCACAAAATTACTTTCTTTAAACGCGCACTGTAAACAAACTACTCTGTTAATTTCTAAGCCACCACGGATTTTACAATACAAAACGTCAAATTTTACGAATATGGCAATAACTTATTACACTAGCGACATCTAGTGGTCATTTGCAACAACATAAAAGGCAACCCTCGTATTGAAATATATAGCTACAGATAGTTAGGCTCTAAATTAAACATATAATTTAATAGACTGACATGAAATTAAGTAAAGGTGTTGTGTATTAATAAAATTAATAAACTGATTTCATGTCAGTCTACTAAACCATATGTTTAATTTATATCCTAACTATCTGTAGCGATATTTCAGTATATGCATTAACCTTAGGTGTGAATCTGTTGGAATGACAGCTCTCCTAACGGTCCTTAGAAATAGTAAACACCTTATAAATCATATTGTTCATAGTAGCACATTTAAAGAAAAATTTCGAGAGGAACCGGAGATTGAGGCGGTGGTGTAATGGATAACACGTCAGAGTACAAATCTGGAAGCCCGAGTTCAATCCCCGGTCGCCTCTAAAAATTTTTCTAAAATTGTACCCATTCCTTTCTGAACTCTTTCATTCTCTATTTGTCTTCTGTACCGCAATTAGGTATTGTGAGCCGTGTATTAATTAATTTATATTAATACACAACACCTTTCCTTAATTTTAACTAAATATAATATAAATAAAGATGGTAAGATGTTATTCTTAATAGTTTTTATTCCGCAATAGTGCAAATCATGGCCTTTAATCTCGATAAAAAAATTCAATGAAGTAATTATACATAATCAAAAAAAAATCAAAGAAATTAAATACAATTAATTTTCTTAAAATTCTCTTCCACGGTCCTTTTTACGAATCACAAGTCGGTATTTCAAACTTTTAGCTTTCGTGTTTTTTGTATGTGATCGTTAGAACCGTTATGGACACCGTCCGGTAACTATAAAACCCACTTAGATCTTTATTGCTTAGGTATTATGGTTACCTTACTTTACGGAAACCGATTTTTTGATTTTTTTATTTTTACAACATCCGAGGAACCCTTCTCGTGTATTTTTATTTGGTCCAATTCATTTTTGGATTTTTGATGTTTAGTTTATTTGCACTTGTAATGGATTTTTATTTCCACTCGCGGTTATACTGATTACCTTTTGTTAAAAATTTATTTGTTCCCAACTGTCCGTCTCGTTATTGCCTAAGAACAATTTGGTTTAAGCTTAGATACAGTTATGCTATTTTTTAAAAAATTGAAATATATGATAATTAATTTTATTTTCCTGTAAGAGTAATAAAAAGTCTGATATACAAGTCCAGGGCTCAATTCGCTTAAAAATAACAATGGCGCAAACCGCTTCCTTCTGTCTCTTTCCATTTTTGAGATACAGGGCAAGCTCAAATTTTCGACCAAAGCGATACGGCTATTGTTTTCAGTTATACTTATAGCTATTAAGATTAACAGTTAATTAGCAGTCTACAGGCACTTTTTTAAGATATATTTCATGCCATAAAGAAAATTCTATATATTTCTGTAGATTCGAGATATGTACCAAATTTAGGTTTTTTTAAATGGACTACCTTATATATTTTGGGGCTGAAATGGAAAGAGCATCCCCAGATCCTTCTATAATTGAAATTGATTTGCTTCTTATCCTTCGCGATTAATCGGTTTCTTCAAATAATGAGTGCAGTTCATTTATAGTAGGCTGGACAAACAAAAAGTGGTTTGACAGTTTAAGACTGTTGACAGTTTTAGTTTCAAATGAAAATGTAAGGTTGGCTAAAATTTCTGTTATCACTTAGGGCTATTAATGATTCTACACTTGAACAGGATTTAACAGAAAGAATAATATTTGCCGCATTATCATAGATGTTCAAATTGTCTTCCTTCTGCTACAATGTAAGCTTGACATCGCTTTTGGACATTATTAATGGCATTTTGCATCATCACTGGTGTAATCCTTTGAAGGCCACCCTTGTTCTTTCTCTTAACTCTTCTACATTTTCTGATGGCTCGTGATACATTATATTTTTCAAGTAGCCCCAAAGTCAAAAATCTAATGGCGTGATGTCGCTAGACCCAGCAGACCAAAAGATATGCCCATTTGTATCTAAAATCAATATTATGCAGCAAATGAAATTATAGAACAAAAAACTTACCGATCCACTTTTCCGGAAGCAATTGGTTCAAGTATCTTGTAATAACTATTTGGCATTATGCGCTGGAACACTGTCTTACTGGAAATACCCTTCTATAATTGACTAGGAGCAAGTTATCTAAGTATGGTTCGATATAGGTTTCCAGTATCTGACGATAATTTATTGGGGTAAGAGTTCCATTAGAAAAGCGAGGACCTACTACTTGGTAATTAATTATACCACACCAGACACTGAAACCAAACCGCCTTTGTCTTGTAGCAGTCGCATGTGGATTAGTTTGAGAGCAGTGATGTTTGTTAAAACGATTAAAGATACCATCACTACTTATGTAAGATTCATCGGTCCATATGGGAAATTGGAATTCAGGTTGAATGCATTAATATACCAGTTGCAAAATTATAATCGTCTATTTAAATTTTCTGGATAAAGACGGTGTTTGAGTCGTATTGCATAAGGTCGAAACTTATGTTTTTTAAGAACCCGTAAAACCTTGTTTCTTTGAATGTGGGCAGTTTCCTCTATTTGCCTGGATGATGTATTTGGATTTTGAGTAACAAGTTGCAATACAGTATTTTCTTCCTCTTCTCTATTTACTTTATTCTAAGTCTTGCTTGTGGACTTAGTATAAGATCCATAATTTATTAAATTGAATTTTAATTTTTTAAATGTTTTGGTACTCGGTTGGAATTTAAAACAAAAATCAATAGCTACATATTACTTAAAAAAATATTATTACTTACAATTGATAATGGAAATCTTTTGCCAAATTTGCCTTTTCATTTCTTAAAATAAAACATTTTAATAAATTATATTTGTTTTCGTTAAAATACGGGCCATTTTGAGTTTCTAAACCAAGAACTAACACATATGGATAACAGTTTCTTGATGTTAACAAACTAAAACTGTCAAAAGCCTTAAACTGTCAAACCACTTTTTGTTTGCCCAGCCTACTACAAATGAACTACACCTAGTATTTGAAAAAACCGATGAATCACGAAGGACAAGAAGCGAACCAATATCAATTATAGAAGGATTTGGGGATGCTCTTTCCATTTTTTCAAAATATACATTGTGTTCTATTTAAAAACCCCAACTTTGATACATATCTGGAAATTAAAAAAATATATATAGAATTTTCTTTGTCATTAAATATATTTTAAAAAAAGTGCCTGTAGACTGTTAACACCGTTTTTTAATAGCTATAAATAGAATTGAGAGCAGTAGCCGTATCGCTTTGGTCGAAAATTGAAGCTCGCCGTGAATCTTGAAAATGGAAAGAGATAAAAGGATGCGACTTATGCCATTGTTATTTTTAAGAAAATCGAGCACTGGGCTCGTATATCAGATTTTCTATGACTCTTACAGATTCTTAGGAATCCTTGAAATACCACGAATTTGAACAGTGTCATAAATTGAGAAAATAAACACTTTATCTTCAAAAAATTCGACCCAATCAATTTTGTTATACCGATGCCTGCTAAATTCCAGCTTTGATTATCGTTATAACGTTTTATAACGCATCTGGATAGTTTAAGAATTGGCATACCCTATCTTATAAAACCATGCTTCATTATTAAAGACGTTTAGGATTTCATGTTAATCATTCAAATTATTCAGGAGTTTGTGACAGAATTATAGTTACTAGGAATCGACAATAGGCAATAGTTCTTACAGCGCAATTACATAATAAGGACATAAGTGGAAATCTTTTTTCATGCTAGCAGATAAACATATGCAAAATTTGTAAACTTTCAGCAAATTCAACTATTAAGGAGGTACAAAATATAAATCATGGATATATTTCTACAACTGACTCGGTACATATAAAATAAAATTAAAAAAACAGTTTTGCATAACGGTGCACTACAGAACATACCGTAACAAAAATTAGAAACAATAGCAACTTAGTGGAACATTCTAGAATCATCCAGCATGTTCCTTATAATAAAATAGATGACTCATTGCGGTAATCGAGATCTGTCAATTAAATTCGAGATCAACAAAGAGTCATAGCATTGCAATTTATTGCGTCATTATTATAAGGAATATTATAGACTCCTCCTTCCTTTTTCTAGATCTTTTTCGCATCTACATAAATAGCAGATTAAATTCCTTTAGCTTAATATTAATGAGAATCTTGTACTGATAGTTACTGGTATACATAAATGTAAATATAGAGAGACATAAATAGAAATATAAACGTTTGTTGGCGAAATAAATATTTAAATAAATAAGTGTATACAAATCATCCTATTATTCGTGAATACAAATAAAAATTTTAGAACGGTTAACTAGCTTCTTTACAATATGTTATTTTTAATTGTAGAAATGTATCAAACTCCGTGTTTTATAATGACTAAAAAAATATTTTTGCAGCAATTTGTCGGTCGGATTGTCATAACACAAGAGGTTATTGTGAAAATCCCGGTGAGTGTCGGTGTCGTCTAGGTTGGGCTGGAAAACTATGTCGTGATTGTCAAGCTTTACCTGGCTGTCAACATGGTTACTGTACAAAACCTTTAGAATGCAGGTGTTATCAAGGGTTTACAGGAATCTTATGCCAAACACGTAAGTTATTTTCGGAAAATCTTTATTTCTATAAAATAATTTAAATGAAATTTGCAAACTAGTTTATTTATTAACATTGAATTCCATGTCTATTGTTTGTTAGTTTATGGAATATTTATGTTATCTTTATTTTAAAATATTTGTAAATTATAAATCATTATGTTAAAAAGTCTTCGTACCTTTCCATGTCTTCTTCATAATTACTTCTAGTTATAACATTTTTACAAGATTTGAACACGCTAAACTTCAATTAACAGTTATAGTTTAAAAGGTGCAAATTATTGCCAAGTGCCTTTGGCAGCTGCTAATCTCTATCCTAGAAATTTAGAAAACGTCTGATAATAATGACATTTAGCTTTTACTTGACTACAATGTTAAAAATCTTTTAATTAGAAATACAAGAAATATTTAACTAAAATTGCGAAAAGAATCTTTAATAAAATCTTTGTTTAAATAAAGTAAAGATAACATGAACTAAAAATAGAAATACAACATACCAAATAATCTGAAACAATTTCGTGACAACTTGTATTTTAAAAAATTGACAAATCTCATTACGTTTGTGAATTTCAAAAAATTATATACATATTAAAATAAATTATTAATAATTTATATTAATGGTCATATCATCAGCGAATCTAAATAGATATTAAGCTTTAAATTTATGAAATTTAAAAAAATCGTTAAACCGCGTAATTAAGGTTAAATTCATTTTTATTATTTATATTCCTATAATTACTAAAATTTCTAATAGCGAGTATTTCAAGAAAGTTATTTTATTCATATATAGGGTGTATACTGCATCGGCTATCAAATTTATACCATGTATCCCAGGGGTCATTTTTATCAAAGAACTTCCTATAAACTAGAGATTAATTTCTCTTCGTTTCGATGATATGAAGGAAACTGTAAAACATTAATAATAAATTAGCAATCGAAAAATTTATCTTTGATAAATTGTCTATTAGAAACAAATTTGAATCAACAGCTTCCATAGAATCTTTCCAATTGGATTTTTAAAAATTCCAACGCGGTTTTTCCAATGAAAAAACTAGGCGAAATTGGAGACCAAACTTCAATAAAGTTGCTCGGTGTTGACGATGTCGAAAGTTATTTAGTACCCGCCTATAACAATTAAGATGTTTATAATCTATCGAAACTTATTAAATATAAATCTGAATATTCACTTTGCCACCATGCTGACCTAAACTTTTTTATTTTTCACATCATAAAGTAATTGGATATTATTAACCTCCATCCAGTCTGATAAAGCATTATCATTTCTGTCATTACTTGCATATCCCCATAATGTACTGTGGTAATTAAAATCACGAACATAAATTGGTGGATATGGATATGTAATAGTAGTACCTTCGGTCATATTATATTTGGAGGTTTATACTTTGACAACAACTATATAAATACCGTTTATGATCTCCTTGTGGACTTTTTAATAGCCTATAATGTTATTTATAATATACCTAACAAAACTATGAATTGATCTATTTAAACAATCGATTATGTTAAACACAGCGATTGGGCGTTTCTGAAATAATAATTGTTGGCTCCATATATGAGTTTCTTGAAGCATTGGCACATCTACTTTATAATCAATACATAGTCTTCCAAGATACTTAGATTTTTCTTTCCTTAATCCATCTATATTTAATTGGAAATTATTTAAAGTAGATTCAATTTCCTTTATATCAGATTATATCACTTTATAGATATGTTTTTTTCTATCAGTACATTTCTCATGGGTGTTTGTACGTGCCATTTCTGCACTTTTTTAAATGTCGTTAATTTGTATATGTAATGGATTATACATATTAGTTACAAAATAAAAAATAGGATAAAGCGCATGTACAAAGTAATCGCAGTATATCTAGCAAATATTACAAGAAAATATTACTCTAGATACTCTGTTCCTACTAAATGTTGTAAATATTTACGATTATTTTAAATAGCATGATATATTCTACATTTTTATAAATATGTAAATATGTTTAACTAAAGTATGAGTATATCTGAGATAAACCAGAAAAGTAATAAATGAAAATTTCGCTTAAATTATAATTATATTTTTATCATGGAATATTGCTGATTTATAAAATTGAACAGTTGTGATACAACAGTAACATATAATTTGAAACAAAAAAACGATTTTAAATTCCAACAATCAAAACAAATTTTAATTAAAATTCGAACACATTGGAAAGAAACCTTGTAAGCGCGTCTAAAATCCCCACAACATCTATCTTTATTTGGGAACACCCTGTGTATATAAGGCAATCAATAACATAATCATTTGTAAAATGCCAGTATTCATTTGGTATCAAAATTTATAAATAAGGATTTTACAGGTTATTAAGTATATCGTTTATAATAAAGTACTTTTGAAAACCTCTGGTTTATGAGTGTAAAACAATTTACAACTTCAGCTTCTCACAAATTTCAAGGTAAAGAAATACAAAATTAGTTGAGTTGAGACCAGAGCTCTCAAGTGTACGCACGTATTAACGAGGCGTGAGATCATCGTTAGGTATTGCCGTTTCTGAATTAAAGAATACGAACTAGCTACCTGTATCAACTACCGACTGTCTGAATCGTAGAGAATCAGGCTAATTGGCGTTTCTTGCGAATCAAATAGGATTTGTGTCAAATTTTCGTAATTCTCATTCAAATAGGTCAAAGGGGTCATCGGACGTTTGGAAAGTACTCCGGGTACATTATAATAGGAAACTATTGCAGTCATCGAATCCCTCTATTAAAGTCACGGATCTCAAGCACTTACAAGTAAGTGGCCATTTTTCTGTTACTAAGGCCTTTTCCACCTGACAAATCAACAAGTTCACTAAGAGAAATCCGAACCTTAGCCCCCAATATTTTTTTGGTAACGTAATAACCACTCGCTAGGGAAGTTACTACCGTCAAGTCTCAGTTAGACATTTTGTTATTTAATTATGTGAACGCTTTTAAATTTAAAGTAAAGACAAACAATTAGTATAGCTAAGTATTGCTATTTTGGACCACCTTTAATTCAAAGGGTCAATATTTTGTTAACAGCTAGAGTAAATTTTAAATAAGTAAATTTGGGATTCCTTCTTTTTCTCTTTTGTTTAGAATCAATTTGTTAGTTAGCAATTTATTATTTACATAAATGTGCTCTAATTGCATGTATAAGTTATATTATTTTAATATAACCATTTAGTCAAAATTAGATGTTTTTATTATTTCAGGATTTTTCGTAACCTTAGTAATGCGTTATAACAATAACTTTCTTACAGGAAAATGATAGATTTAAGTACTTAAGGAACACTCGTATATTATAAGTCTAACACTATGATTTTAGGAGGGCTTATCCAGTGGCGTACGAGTAACCAAGCACCTTCTAAGTATTCCCGAATACATATTATGTAAACAGCATATTTTAAATTTAATTGGATCAACCAAACGTATAAGTAATTCACTACAAAGCACATGAAAGATGCTTGTAAAAACCTGGCTACATATGTAGGTTGTTACATGCTTTTTAACCGGATTGCTTAGATCTTGAATTGGTAGTCAACAATCGTAGCATGAACGAAGCGTAGGTAACTTTGCCTGGCCGGCTTATTTTGTTAGTCGGTGGTTGTGAATCTGACGTAAGGGTTGTCGTTGCAGTCAGTTTTGCTCAATATAGGTTTAAGGTGAAGGAACGGGTTCTAGGGCGCTACGTCATCAACCTTGTCTATATTTCGATGTTCTACTAGTGATATCGCCAATATAGAGTTTGTAATACATCCAGGACGACGATAATGGTGTATAATTGACGACAGACGTGCTTAAAACACTGAGAGAAGACGTAAATACCCTTTAACTAGGATTGTTGGGGGTAGAACGCTCGGTATGTGTTGAACATTCGGTATGTGGAAGGGTAACAATCGTTACTTACCATTAAGACCGATAAAATACTATATAAAAGAATACTGCGATTATGATAATGTATAGAAGCGAGAAATATAAATTGAATTTCCTGTAAGTAAATAATCTTTACATACAACCAATAAAATTTTGCAAGTATGGAGAGATAATGGTTTATTAATATTAATATTAATATACAGGATGTATAATTTGTGTTCAAGGGTTTTCAATCCTCGCTTTCTATGAGGGCCACAGGAATTTCGCGGATTCGCGGAGTTGTAATTTCGGTGATGATCCTGGTGGTGTCAGCGCAAGTTAAGGTCAGAATCCGACGTTAATACCGTATGTGCAGCGGAGTCGTCAAATTAAGTTCGAGAAGGTTGGTGACGTATAGATTTTCCTAGAACTGTGTTTACGTGTAAATCAACCCGGCTCAATAATCTTTGTTTGTTACTCCCACAGTGACTCGTTGATCCGTTCAAGACCCTACCTGCGATATTAATGCGACACCGAATGTGATAAAATTACCTGTGTGGGTGAGATGAAGTAAGGTATGAAACCCCCCTTTTGAAGGTACTGTCCCTATCGATTAATTTATTTCTTATTGCGTGTGTATGTGTGTGAATCATCCTATCTTGTGGTGGCCGGAACGTCTTCGAGCAATACGCCTATTTGTGCACAGAACACCTGTGTGGCACTCGTAATTTTGACACTTCTAAGGCTGTAACCTTCAACTACGCCTCCCAACTATAGTAGACGACCTGATTGTTCAAATTTACTAGACTTACATTTTAAGAGCTACAATTGTTCGTGAGGGTTTCAGAGGGACCCTCCACGCTGGCCTCTGGGTATCAGATTCATTGGTACTGAGGTAAGGTGTTGGGCCTGAAACTCAGGTAATCAAACAACTTCCCCAGCGCTGACGTGTAAGAAGGAGTCGGTCTCGTTGCTCTTCGATCTGGTGTCTCCTCTTTTTTTGTCCGAGACAGTGGCACCCCACTTTTAAACGAGATTAATTATGTTCTGCGGGAACCAGTTCGTCAAAAATTTACGTCTATAGGAGGAAGCGTTCATAAGCAACTCCAGTCGGTAGCCTAGAACCCGCCCCTCACACCGCCTTAGTTGGCCTGACTCGCTTAGTATGTGGTCGTCATCCTAGGAACATTGATCCGCAGTTCGCGACGAATATCGGGTTGTATTAGCTTACACGTAGTCCTTAAGGTAACCCCAAATAAAAAAATCCATAACACTTAAATGAGGTGACTTTGTAGGCCACATTACAGGTCCATGAGTACCAATCCACAAATTTGGCAAAATATTATTTAAGTAGGCAATAAATCGACGAGAATTTTGCGCTTGTGCACCGTCCTGTTGGAAGTAAGTATAATTTGTTCGTGTTGCTATTGGTAGGTCATCTAGAAAGCCCTCAAGTTGGTTATTCGAAAAATTGAAGTAGACTTCCTAATTAAGATTTTTATGAAAGAAATGGGAGCCTACTCATCGGGTTCCTAGAACTCCCAACCACACATTTGTAACAAAACGAACTGGAAAATTAGTTTCTCGGTTCCAATGCGGGTTTTCATCAGTCCATCGATAATGGAGGTTACGATTCATAAATCTACTATTGCTAAAATATGACTCGTCTGACCATAATATTTTAAAACTAGTTAACGGATCCCTCCTGGATTTCCCAATCATCCATCTGCAAAATATAGCGTGCTGTTCATTTTCTTCATTGTCGACAGCGTGATTCGCCCTGTTAATATTCTTTGTGTTTAGACTTCCATGTTGTCGTAGTCTCATTTCTAATTTTCTAAAATAAGTCCTGTGGGGTTGTCTTCTCTCTGGATATAGTTCGTATTAAATTCGTCCTGCCTGAACTGAGTTTCTATGACATTGAGCGAAAATAAAAGCCATATCTACTTTTTCATCATTTGGAAACTCTTCCGTATTATAATTTAGCCTTTAGTTTATTACTATAACAATAACACTTTCAACCTACACTTAAATGAACACAAACTAATGAAAACATTAATTGTTACAACGGGAATAATTAGCGATGACAGTTAAGAAAAGGATATCATTTGTTTAATTTTCTTTCCAAAGGTATTTCTTCAAAAATTGTTTTACTTAATTCTAACGTTATTTTTCAAAATTATTAGGTTGACTCATATCATTGAAATAGTAAAAAAAATGCTATCCAATCATCCCAACGCCTACTAAGGTTACTGTTATTAAAAAAATATTTTTATGCTGTATCTCAAAATAAAATAAAAGAAAATAGTAATTAATAGTGTCATTTTGTAGTCTTTAAAAAGTTATGCAAACGTACTTTTACAGAATACCACTATTTTGAATAATAAAACAGCTACTGCGGTTAAAAGAAATATGCACTTTCTACTTTTTTGCCTATATCTAGTAAGCCTTGAAATTTTCGGTCTAAACAAAGATCGCATGAAATTGCTTTCCTAAATTGTGAAATATTTTACCATTTATCCGATCCTTCATCTCTAACCGTTTCCGAGATGCCCATAGTGGCCCGGTTAAAATAGACGTTCTGCATACATAGATTAAAGTGGCCAAATATGTAATAGGATTTCTATTTATTTCGCTAAAAATTTCATTTTTAGGGAAAAATAAAAAATGTTTAGATGAAACATTGCCTAAAAGCTTCAGTTAGTATTGTAGTTAAGTTTTAAGCAGCTAATTGTTAAAAATATAATGTTATTAATTTTTTATGAAAAGTGTTGCATTTCACTGTAATACAGATATGTGAATCCAATATGGAATACATGTATCCCTAGCATGAAATATGAGAAATAAAAACTCAATAAGTGTTTAATATTATAATTTGCCATAAAACAATTTGATGTTCTAAAAAAAATAAAATAAAAACTATTTTCTAAAAATCTAGGGTATACATATAATATAGTATACGGATGGGAAAACAAAATAAAAACATTCTTCTTAATATTTTCATTTACATTTATGTACAAAAGTCACAAACATAATGGTCACCTAAAGGACCTGTGCAATATTCACTTGTCCATTCGGAACATAAAATTCATTGAATCCAAATTTGACCTTGATTGTCATCAGAAGAATTGTTGTAACGAAACATACACGTAGCATTATTTGCGGGAATATCACTGAAAGTTCGTTTTGCTATGTTCTCATCAGAAGATTCTTGCAGTTCTAATGTGTCTGAGTCTTCAGATGAACCAGATGGTAACAGATTTCTCTTCGATTCTTTCCTTTCAGCTTGTATCACACTTGTGCTAGATCTACACAGATCTTTTATATTTGAGACTGATATTTTTTCTTTTGTGTCTTTTTTATCATCAACTAGAAGTTTTATAGTTGCTTTGGCT
>JAHWXV010458558.1:0-11588 GCA_024586415.1 Phrixothrix hirtus
CTGTCTTATGTTTCTAATGTTCGTTATTAAACTACGATTGTCTTTACTAAATTCAGGTAACCTATGACGAGCCTTATTCTTTCGTGATTACGACAATATGAATGTGATCACTGAAACATATTTACTTAGCCATGCAATCCTCTCGACATTTAAACGCTTGTCCCAACGCTTTCTGTAATTCGTTAGCATATGAAATGCTGTCCGAGTCAGTTGCAAACATCAGCTTCTACCTTGTCTTCACTCTAAAATGGCTAACTACCCAGATTTTTCTTTAATGGACCAAAGAGGCAGAAGTCACCGAGGGCCAAGTTCGAATTGTACGAAAGATGGTAGAGTACTATCCCCCAAGCATTTGAAGTGTCTTGGGCCTAGTGAGCCGTAAGGAGGGTTTGTATTGTCATGCAAATAGAAAACCCAACAATAAATTCCATAAATTGGCAGTATTTCAGCATAAATATTCTTGTCGGCGAGTTCTTTAACCCGCAAAAATCAAATTTGACTGTATATTCCATTGGTACACCCGCCAAATTTCTTTCAAAATGTCACTATGAAAATTTGGACGTCCGGAAATTGCGCAACCGCACCCTAGCATCTGCGGACTTAATTAATGAACCGCCCTGGTACATCTTATACTAAAGCATAGACAATCCCTGCATTAAATTTTAATCTAATTCGTTCAAGTACATTTCCACGCGGATTAACTTCGTCCTCACCAGAACGGAAGAGAAAACAAGCTAGAAGGTGAGAGTGAAGGATCACTAAATACGCATAAACAAAATGGTGTCCGACTAAAACAGCTTTTTTGGAGAGCAGGTGATGAGCCGTTGAATTATCCTAAGATAAAGAAAATAATTATGTAGATAAAATCGTAGAAATAGGAAATTAATGCTTTTGAGCGCCACGCCTTTATGTTCACAAATATCTCGCAGAGCCAGACCTGTAAAAAAAGAGACATTTACGGTGCTAAAGGTGAATCATACGCAGGTAACACGCAATAGTAATGAAATGAAGAGTACGAATCTAAGGATTCGCATAAAACGTTTGAGTTATAAGTTGTGCCAAATAACTTTTCGATTACACCTGGTAATCTAATATACAAAATATTTAACCTGAAAAAGAAATTTAGGTAGCAAGAAATAATAAGAATCATGTACTGTTAAAACACAAGAATAAACAATTTATTAATAGATTTAAGGAAAAGACAGAAGCTCCACATATAATTAGTGTTTTAAAAGTAAATGATTATAAAATATTTAAAGTTCGCAAATTTTACAAATACGTTTCGTAGTTCAGAATAAAACATTGAAGGTGTTTACATGTGGAAACAGATAATATGTTCAACCATTTGTCTGGTTGTCCAGTACAAAGTTATATCAAAACAATGAATTAAAGTAAAACTATTTAAGATTAAATGTAAACTTTTAATTGTATAAACATTATAATTTGCGTTATAAAAGAACGGAACAAATCTGTAACAGATTTGATTAATGGTTTTATTTAGCAAAAGGTTCCAGAGGAACGTAAAATTTATTTAAACGGAGAACCGAATGTAATTTTAACACAAAATTTACTATTCGATTTATTGCAACCGAAATGAAAACAATAAATCAAAATTTATATTTTATTTAAACCAAAATCAATTATCCCTAACCGTACGGAAATAACCAGAATTATCGGTTATTTTACAGATTAACGCATGAAAAAAATTCAAGTTCATAATTAAAATCGCGTGGTTCCTAAAATATTACAAATATTTGATTAAATAACTTACTAATTTTGACTGACTTGATAATTAAAGTAGCAGTAAAAGACAATAATATTTGTAGTATTTAAATTTGCAACAGTAACACATTAGATCGTACTTTAAAAATTAATAATTTTAAGTAATAAAGCAAAAGACAAAAGAAATCAAGATAGAAATTGATTTGACAGACCGACCATGTCCTTATGTGGGTGGTATCCAGAGAAGCAACACAGTAGCAGCTAGAGACCAGCACCCAGGAAGCAATGCAACGACTATACGGGAGATTCAATCCATGCAAGGAAAACTGGGAGTCCACATTGGTAGTTTATCGCAAGCATGGCTCTTTGAAACTCAAAGGGTCCATAAGCCAGATCAGGCTGCATTCTTCGGGGCGTCTAAGAGATAGAAACAGTCCGTACCCACCAGGTGTTTGTCCGTCGTCATGTTAATCGGACGTGTAAACAGCAGTTACAATAAAAATGAGAAGAGGGAACAAGAAAAAAACTATAAATTCAGAAAGACAAAGTTTACTCCATCTGAATTATTAATGGGTTTCTTAAAAGCGACAGAAAGAAACGGTATTATTCTCACAGAAAAAATCGCACTAGTTATTATAGTCAAAGCTAACGATAAAGTGAGGTTTCATACGACCTTAGAAATACAATAGGACGAATTTATAAATCTCGATCAATTACTTAAAGTACGTATCGCTAAAAACTTGACAATAAAAAGATCAAAAGGAATCGAACAAAAAAGTAATCAGCAGTTAATTATTTAGTAATAATCAGGATATGGAAATCAAAATATTTACCTAAATTACACTAAAAATACCAGGATAACAGAAATTTAAATATACAACACCAAAGCACGATTTTCTAAAAATTTACAGTAACGTTCACTCAGGAGCGTAACAGACGAAAGGCCGAGACTATTTTTCATAAGGTTTAAAATTGTCACGAAGCTAAAAATGACCGTGACACATCCCCCTAGCAAGACCAAAAACCATAAAGGGAAAAGTACGAGGAGCTGTCGTAATAGCCAAAACAAAAAACTTAAACTAAAGGTATCAAAAGAAAATACATGTCAGAAGTAACCCCCAAAATAATGTTTAAGCAAAGAAAAAAAAGGAAGTCCTTAAAGATCCAAAGCTAAATTAACAAAATCAAACGAGCAGAAATCGGTTAAAATGAAATTTATGAGACAAAAACTAACAGTAAGCACTCTGGCGTTGACGATGCACGACTACGAAGAAACCAAATGAATTTAACAAAGTGTTAAGGCACGAAGGTTTACCTAAGTGTTAAAACACCGAAAGCAAAATGTTAAACCAATATAGAACATCGTAGACCCAAATCAAGATCAATATCACAACCGGCAGTGATTCAAAACAAAATATATCGAGTAGCAATATAACGAAAACTATTAGACACGAAATTGAAAGTTGTAGCGAGAGGAAGCTAAGTCAAAATTCAATTAACACTAAATTATGTTTAGGGTCGAATACAGCCAATAAGTTTAAGGAAAGTTAGGACCTTGTTACAAAACTATCATAGATTGGCAAAAGCAACCAAATCCGTAGAGAAAATTTAGAGAAAGTAAAGCGTAAACGAAGATCCAACGAATCTAACGAAGAAAATAACAACTAGAAAGCCGGAAAACAGACCCACGGACCAAAAGCCGGTCCTTAAAAATCTTTAGTTTCTACACAGTATTCGGCAAGACGAAATTGCAAAAGAAAATGTTAATACATTAATAAACCTAAAAGTATACCGGTGATTCGAAATGATTTAGGGTCACGCACTAAGCATCAATTACTGGACGCCCTAATAAAAGCAATTGAGATTCACACCCATGCAAAGCATACAATAAATAATAATACAATTTACATCAATAACAGTATATTCAATCAAATACGATAAAAAAATTAACATTTAGTTAATTTGAAATAACATCAAAATGTAATAAGGTAATAAATGACAACAAATATTGAGAACAATCATAATTAAATTTAATCTTATGATTCTACTCTTCAGGTAAGTGTAAGTAAAAGGAATGTTTCCGACTGTAGTTCGCACGCAATCCAAACCTAAAACTGATTTACCTCAGTAATCGGTTCAGAAATTACAAGTAAACAATATAAAAATAATTAAAGAGAGAAATCGTAGACATTACTTTAAATTCAAACAATTTATTGTCAATATTTACACTCAAAAAAAATTAGTTCGAAAAATCTGAAAATGTTCATCTTGATGTATAATATGGTGGAACTCATTTCTTATTAATTTAATACACATTTTCGCCTAGTTTTTAAAAATTTAAAAAGACTGCGCATTTTGCTATTTTTCCTAATTCTGCACGGCAGATTTTTATGAAATAAAAAGCTTTGGAAGTATTAAATTATATAACTACAAATTTTTAAAAAACAATTAAACTTACATATATAATTCCATAGCTTTTGATTATTTTCCTGGTCGATAAATTCTTATCAAATTAACAAAAAAATCCATTTCACCATGTTAAACATCAGCATAATTTAATGAATAAAATTTAACCTGTGAAGTTATATTAAACAATACATTAGATTTATTATAAAAAAACTTGTAAATGTGTTGCTAATTAAAAGCAATATAATTAATTTTAAGCCCCAAAGAATATTTGCTGGAAATTGATTACCAATTTAAAAAACCTGGCCCAATTTTATTTAGCCAAAAATACAGACATCAGTAAATTAATTTAGTTTAGAATTGATCTAGGCATAAAAAGGTATCTATAAATAATAACCATTAACTAAATAATTTACATAATAATCAAAAATACTAATGACTAAATTGAGAATTAAAACCAAAATTAAAAACAACCATGTCGGCTAATACACCATACTTGAAGAAGGCACGTTAGAATTTCAATCCTAGAAATACTAGATTCGGGCCTAAAACATCGATTCCGAGCTATAAAACTTCCTTAAATTAATTAGGAATTGATTAATATACTAATTTAATTACTGAAACTAAGTATAAGTACCATAATATTAGATTACCAATTATAAGGTAATTCAAATTTCAAATGGCATGAAAATAAATCGCCAAGGTTAACTCCTATATAAATACGAAACGTAGATTTCTAATATTATAACTATTGAATTAAATTATTGTAACCAAAGAGAAACACGTTACCTAAATGCTGCTTTATAATACCTCGTATTTAAATTTGGGCTACATATCTGATATATCCAACACAATTAATATTGTAATTATAGCAATCTCAAACTTGAAACTATTACCTGTCTGCTCTGGTTTTCGAGCTTCAATCACGGGAACTCGTTTAAGTTATCACAGGCACGTTGCCCTAGCGGTTTTACAGTAAATAAAGATACCACCCTTCTAGACCGTAGCATCATGCCAATACGAGACAGTTACCTCTTTAAGATGTTCAGTCTTTCCTAAAATCTACCAACGTTTAAGTCAAGGGTTGGCAACCTTTCTTCCGTAAAGAGCCATTTTTAGAATTATATGTACCAAAATACTACCGACGGAACCGCATCAGTAAATCTAATACGCAATTATACGCATTAAAAGATTCGCATGCGGCTCCGGAGCCAGAGGTTGCCGACCGCTGATTTAAATGAATAAATGAAAACAACAAAAACCTACACCATTACCATTTTAATATAGATAGCAACTAATGCATTCACATATTAAGTAGAGGTAAGTCAGTAAGAAGTCAACTTAGAACGCATATTTTTCATTGTCAGTAGAAAAGATGTCTTGACCGATTGAACAACGTGCATTTATTATTAAAACTTTTCTAACAAATGGGAATTCAGTGGTTAACGCGTAACGTGCAATTCAAACAAACTTTAATTTAGCCCCCTGGCTCACGTTCCTTCAAAACCAACAATCTTGAAGTGGGTCCAAAATTTTAGAGCCACAAGTTCCGCAACTCAAGGTCATGGAGCACGTAGTGCTCGTACCTCTGAAAATGTTGCAAGAGTAAGGCGTGCCATCATTCAATCTCCACGGAGATCAACCCGCAAGCACGCTATTGCACTAGGAATGTCAAGTCGCTCAGTACGCCGTATTTTACACGAACATCTTCATTTTCACGCTTCTAAGATGGTGGTAGTGCATTCCACCTGCCGATATTGCCTTGTTCAGCGACTAAATCCATTTCCACCTCTGCTGCACTGTAAATCGTCAAAACTTTCGGTATTGGAGTGACGCAAACCAAAGGAGTTGCACAGTCCTGAGGTAACCATATGGTGTGTGCCATAAGCAGTCATAGAATCATTGGTCCCTATTTTTTTGAAGAGGGGGAAATGACGGTTACAGTCACATCTGATCGGTACATTAACATAGTACAGAACTTTCTGAGACCAAACCTGAACGATCTTCACTTTGTCAATTTGGTTCCAACAAGGAGGTTCTGAGACAGATATTTCCAGGGAAGCTCATTTCAATGAGAAGTGATGCTCAATGGCCAGCTCGATCGCCAGATTTAATCCCTTGTGACTTCTTCCTCTGGGATTATCTCACGACTGAAGTCTACAAACACAAACTCCGCACTTTCATGGCACTGAAGACGGCCATTCGCCAAGAAATCTAACTCATACCAATTGATGTCTTACAACGAGTGACGGAAAACTGCCGATTGAGATTTCATAATAGCATTGACAATGGGGGTCGTCATTTATCAGATGTTTTTTCAAAAGTTCTTAATGTCAAACTTTAAGGTTCATAGAATAAGTTGGTATCAATAAATTTTTCATTTTATCTTACTTTCGTTTGTTTTGGCCTGAAATCATAAAGGAAGTATTGCCCTGCCCTGTATAATATTTATTATAAAAAACTAAAGAAATTATAAATCAAGAAACAACTTAGTATTCAAAGTAAACGCTACCAACTTCGATTACCATAAACCGTTTTTCAACAAGAAGTATCAACATGCCGCTTCCACTTCTTCAACATTACGTGAACCTCCGTTCACGCATATCATATTCCATTGAAAAAAATAGGACACAATCGGATGCAGCGATGTCGAGCTATACGGCGAATGTGGTTAAACATTACTTATGTACTGGTGTCGTGTTGGCGTAGCATTTGCATTCTGTTCACCAATACCGGACATTTCAGAGTTAAGGCGGTATACATCCTCCCTAGTTATTGGTATACAGTTCGGCATTAACACTTCTGCCATTTGGAACCAGCTCAAAATACACTATTTCTTGAAAATTCCACCATACGCTTAACATAGCCTGTTTTCCAAAGCGATCGTGCCGAATCACCGGATCGGGCTGTTTCTTTGTAGGGACTCATTATGGCACTTGTCAGGATTAATAAAAAAGATCCATTTCTCACAATTCGGTGTCAAAAACGATCATCAGTGGGGTTTTCAAGCAATCGTCCAGAACTGTATCCACTGTTGGGTTTGATTTTCGGTTAACTCGTGTGGGTCAGTTCGGAGACGTTTGTTGCAAAAACCGGAACGATGTAAATGTCGAACGATAGTGCCTTTAGATGGTCCCAATGTCCTAGACAATTCTCGATTAGTAGCATGGGGCTGGTCTTCTAATGCAGCGTGTACAGTCTCTTCATTCAAGATTTTTGGTCGACCACATGTTTCCATTAGAAAAGCGCTTGAACCAATCTGACACTAGTCGTCGATTTGTTGTACCCTTACTTTCGATTGCATAGATTTTTTTCGACACGGCGGTTTTCTCCAATAATGTCTTATTCAGACAAGAATTACATATTTTTCTTCGATTGTTATGAAGGATTATTATCAATAAACTTGAAAGAAATATAAATAACACTCAGTTGGTATATCTGCTAATTTTCTTACAAAAGTATATAGTTTTAGGGGTTCAATGATAAATTTACAACTGTAAACCGATCCGATCTTTTAGGAATTGTTCATGAAATTAATGAGCAATAATGTTTACTTTTATATTAACTGCGGTTTGATTGCACATTACTATGAGTAAATATTCACGTTTGGTTTTATTAGCATCCGGATTTCTAAACAGTATTGTAATTTATAAAATAAAATATATGTTGGCAAAACTTATCAATTTTGAATAAAACACTTTTAAATAGAAAATGGTTAATCATTTCACTTGAATGCTCGAATATATCTTGCAGCCTGTAACCTCCTTCTTATAACGAGTTAATAAGTACGCCAACTAGCTCTGAGACTCATTAGTAGGATTCAACGTTTTATAGTTTTGGGCGCTAGATGTTGAGTTAAAATCGGATAGAAAAGAATTGTATTGAGAAATAGTGACCGATGTATCCTAAGCGTGTTTGAAAGTAGATAAATTGTCACACATGAAAGAAAACAACCAAATTGTAATAAAAATTTTAGTAAAAGTGAAATTTATATTATTTAAAAACAATTAACAATTTGTAAAGAAAATCAATCTACTCGTAACATAACATTTGCAATCTTTTATTATTTTTTTAATTAACAAAGAAAATAAAATAAATAAATCTTGTGATACTTTTTTTGACTTCCTTGATATTTTACCGGATGAGATCCATAGTAGTAACGGAGATGGAGAATGGGCCTTGGTTTCGTTGTTCGAACAAGAAAACCGATAATCCCAAAAATATCTAGAAAATTCACATACGAAGTTATATGTTCATAATAATTAGATAATTTAAAACAAGTAAAACATACAAAGTAACTGTAGGTGCTGACTGATCTTTCATTTACAAATTAACTGTAATAAAAAATACGTATTTAAGTATACAGCAAATAAATGACAAGCTTAGAATTTGTTGTATACTGACTATGGTAACAATAATTGATTATTGTTTGTAAATTAATCAATTAATCAAACCTTACTTCCAGATTAAACAATGCTTTCATATTGCACCCAATGTGGAATTGTTTATTTTGAATTATATACATATAATTATTGCTGTAGAATAAACACCATGCATAATTTTCTATAGGTACGTGACTTAATAATTCAAAGTACATAATTTATGTACAACAATAATCTGAAAATTGTAACTTACATTATGAAACGAAGATAGAATTCCTACTTCAGAGATTGTTACTAAAACAAAGCAAAGATATAATTAATTAAATTCTAGTTACCAATAACATCATGGCCATTCCATTTTATGTAATCTATTTAAATTTTTCATTATCTATATTCTACTTTAACTAGAATAATTGAATATACAAGGAATATACATTATTCCCTTATATTATTGATTTACTGCCAGGAGGTGTTAGAACAATTCAACACGTGTATTTTTATTTTTATTAAATTTACATCTTCACATAACGATTCCAATTCGACCAAAGCCCCTCTCGATCCTCAGTTATCAACTATTAAGCGTTGTCCCAATTGAAAATTTGCGACGTTGTCACTTTTAATCTTGGCAACAAACGCTCAGAGTTTGCTTTAAATTATGAAAATGAACTAAATAAATTTAAATATTTTTAATTATTAACCTTACGATTTTAAAAAGCAAACAAAATCTGTAACGAGCGTTACAACCTGTTTTATGACTAAAACAAAATCGTTTAGGAAACCTCGATTGCTTCCTATTAAACTTGTAAATACGCGTTATAAACTATGTGCCTAAATTGCATAGTCTTCGAAATTTTCAATCCTATCTGCTTTTAACTTATCTACTATGTCTGACAATAAATGACTAGCCGACTATAAGCCGCTAGAAACAGAACAGACTAGATATCTCATCCGATTATTAAATAACCGTAAATGTTTTGTGACCTAAAGACTTTTTCTGCACCAAAACGAAAAGGCTTTGCTTTACTCCTTTTTGAGTATTATTCGGACTCGACGAACTCCGTTGTACACACCGTGCATCCGCCGCTCCGAGCCACGTTTAGTCGACTAATATTTTTTACATCAATGCGGATCAAAATACACTATTTTATTCAGAAGGAATTCGGAATAACGTGAAAGATATTCGTGGTGCGTTAAACGGAATTTGGTTAATAATTCAAAATTTTAGAAATTAAACATGAATTTTGGGCATATTTAGATGAGTTTTTAGTAAATAATACCCCCTAATCACATATCCAATTGTTTATCGAGTATTTTGAGCCGCCATTGGCTATTGTACGTCACTCCTAATGAAAGTTATTCAACTGTGTGTATTAAAGTTAGGCTTTGCGGTTATCTCAGCACTATTTGATTAATTATGAAGAAATCAATTGATCTCTCCAGAACCTTTGGAATATGTTCAAGGGCATAAAAATTCAGCATTTTATCTTTCATTTCCAGGTGTTAACTAATTTGGCAGCGCTACTAATAAACTCTGGACACAAAATATCTACACGATTATTTAGATGTTAGAAAAATTCATTATAAATGAATGTCTGACAATCTGAAGAAACTTTCAATAGGGATGCAAGTAGAAGTAAAATTAATCCAGCTTATGGTACCGTTGTGTAGCATGGAGTTTTCAAAAATGTACGAATACCAACAAGGCTGTACTATTATAGAACCAGTAGTTTCACTCCATACAATTTCCTTTTGATAGTGTTTACTTCGCGCAGTAGCCCACGCGCACAAACATTTTACAAGTTAACCTGAACGAAGCATACAATTTATGCATGTGACAATTTCGAAGTTATGATTGCTGAGCGTGACGAATACAATTATGCCTTGAGTGAAACTACTGGTTCCTTAAGATATATACTGTGTAAATAAATATTTGCTACTTTATTGCATCTAGGTTATGTACTAGTCACGCCATTTATTTGCCAAAATATTCGACTTCACTGAAATCGTTATTAAAAGGCCTATACGAAGTTACCCGCCTCCCCCCCTCCACACTTTTTGAATTAACTAATTTCAAGAGTTCTGCTTAATTGTGCTAGGTTTGTGCTAAATTGTGTTCGAATATTATGACTATAATACGAAAAATGCGTCAAAAAATCTAAAAAAAAGTATATTTTAAACCAGCCACCCACTTTGCATATTTCGAAATTTTTTCGATTGTGCTAAGTTGTGCTGGATTGTGCTAAAATCGTGCTAAAGTAGTATTTTGAAAAAATAATTACAGAAAAAGTTACGCCTAAAACATTTTCGATGATTGAAGTAACGTTTAAATTAACATCAGCCATCCGAATGTCATAATTATATATATGAGGTATGCTAGCGTCGCACAACTCAGGACAATCGTCAATTTCGCCAGCACAACGATATAAAGGGCACTTTACTCTTGAGCAAATTTCGATGTTCTGACGATGCGATAACCACCAACTTGCATATGGGAGTTATGCTAGCGTAACACAACTCAGATATGCAATTTGGTGGTCATCGAATCGTCAGTGCACCGAAATTCGGACATAGAATGCTGTTGCGAACGGCCGCGCTCAAGAGTAAGGTACCCCTTATATCGTTGTGCTGGCGAAACTGACGGTTGAGCTGAGTTGTGCTTGCATATATGCAAGTTGGTGGTCATCACATCGCCAGAACATGGAAATTTGGACATAGAATTCTGTAGCGAACGGCCGCGCTCAAGAGTAAAGTGCCCTTTATATGGTTATGCTGGCGAAATTGGCGATTGTGATGAGTTGTGCTACGCTAACGCAACTCAGATATATAATTATATGACATTCGGATGGCTGATATTAATTTAAACGTTACTTCAATCATCGAAAATGTTTTTTGGGCGTAACTTTTTCTGAATAATTTTTTTGAAATACTACTTTAGCACAATCTTAGCATAATCTAGCACAACTTAGCACAATTGAGAAAATTACAAAATATGCAATGTGGGGGGGGGGGGCTGGTCTAAAATATAGTTTTTTTCGATTTTTTGGCCCATTTTTGGTATTATGGTCATAATATCCGACC
>JAHWXV010458578.1:0-17203 GCA_024586415.1 Phrixothrix hirtus
GTCCACTGATATATAATTTTCATATGTGTTGTGCTTGTGTTTAATGAATATAAGAATCCTACAACTTATATTGTAAAGCATCTTGTATTCATTACTACTCGAAGTAATCACCAGCGCCAAAATTTTGGGACACACAGGTGTTTCTTCGTGTGTACCTGTAACGGTTTCGCATAAATCGTAATCACAGTTGACCCAGAGAAAATTCAGTCCGTACGAGAATGGCCACAACCAAAAAATAAACATAAATTATGGACCCTGTTGAGGTTATTCACTTACTATCGTCGATTTATACGTGTATTTGCAAATATAGCAAAACTCCTTACAAAACTTACTGAAGAAGAGCAACCATATTTATGGAACAATATCTGCCAAGAGTAATTTGAAACACTTAAACGAACATTAGTAGCTGCACCCATACTCAGGTATGCTAGATTAGAGGAAAGATTTGTCGGCATCGGTGCAGTGTTATCGCGAATCCAAGACGGACAAGAACTTGTAATTGGGTATTTTAGCAAAGTGTTGTCCAAACGTGAGAGGAAGTATTGTGTTACCTACAAAAAATCGCTGGCTTGATAATGACTGTTACACACTTTTACAAATGCCATTACTGATGAAATATCTTATTAAGAGCTGATCAGGCAGCGTTGAAATGGCTTCTATAATTTAAGAATCCAGGAGGCTAAATAGCGAGATGTGTTGAACGGCTCTGAGGGTATGAATTTGAAGCTGAGCATCGTGCTGGAAGAAATCATAGAAATTCTGACGCTTTATCAAGACGACCTTGCACAAAAGATTGCAAACATTGTCAAAAGTTGTACAACTTCTTGTCAACCGTACTACTACTATAAGTAATGATGACTGGAAACTGGATAATATCAAGCAAGATCTAGAAAGCGACCCAGACCTGAAGTTGTTCTTAAAATGGAAGAACGAATATCAAAGACCAGGTTGGCAGAAGTGGTCTCATTTAGCCTCGTTATTAAAGCATATTGGTCCGAATGGGATTCCTTGTAAATCCAAAACAGCTTTTTAAAAAGATGGAAGTAAAAGACGAATGCAGTTGATGATTTGGAAAACCAGAGTAGCGAAAATTTTGTGACAGCTCCATTATGGTCCATCAGACTATATGGCGATAAAAAAAACTCTTGAAAAGGTCTGTGAGCGATTTTATTGGATAAACTGCGGGGATGATGTTAAGGAGTAGTGCCGACAATGTACAATATGCGCATCTGGGAACGGTCCATTGAGGAGACGAAAAGCACCGATGTGGCAATATAATGTGGGTAGCTTATTTGAAAGCGTAGCAATTGATATAGCTGGTCAATTTCTAGAAACCGAAGTAGGAAACAAGTATAATCTGATTGCAATGGACTATTTTAGTAAAGGGACCGAAGCATACGCTCTACTAAATTAAGAGGCAGTTAAAGTAGCCGATACCTTAGTAAAAGAATTGTTTAGCCGTTTAAGAATTCCGTTGGGATTACATTCAGACCAAGGAAGAAATTTTGAGTTAGCCTTATTCCAAAATCTCTGTCAGTTGTTGAGAATACTCAAGACCAGAACTGCTCTTCATTCACGGTTAAATGGAATGGTGGAACGCATGAATCGAACAATGGGAAAATATTTATCAAAAGTTGTCTCAGACAATCAAAAAGATTGGGATCAGTACTTAAATGAAACGACAGGAGAGACCCCGGATAGAGTGTTGTTTGAGCGCGAAATTAGACTACCGTGTGATTTCGAGTTTGGTAGCAGATCTGGAGCGGAGGTTGTTGGAAATGCACATTCTGTAAGTCTTCGAAAGAAACTAAACTCAATTCACGAAAGAATTCGTAATAATGTTTGGAGTTTTCGTTGATTTGAGGTAGTGGGTCAATTATTAAATTTTAGAAAAATAGAGTTTATTTTATTACTCAACGTTTCACACAACACAGTTGGCTTCATCAGAAGATTAAATGTTTGAAGAACGTATTCTTTTAGTAGTTGATAAAGTAATGTAAAGTTGGTAATCCAGATTGCCAGTAATCGAAGGAAATTTCAACATGATGTAATTTCCAAAGCAGGATGATTTCAACCTAATGAACTGGTTTGGTTGTACCAGCCTCAGCGACGACGAGGCCTATCTCTCAAATTGCAAAGATCTCGGGAAGGTTCTTATAAAGTGATAAAAAGAATTGACGATGTAATCTACCAAATAATAAAGTTGCCCAAAGTGGTTAACATCAATCGGTTAACCCCATACGCTTGGAGGAATGCAGAACCAAAACACCAAGAATGTGAACAATGGGCGAAATATGTTGAATTAGAAAAGTTAGGAGTCAAGAACAGCGCACAGTCATTTGCCAAATTTATGTTGACCTATTCGGGAACCAAAGGTCGATTTAGGATTACTATTGAGGAATACAGAAATCTGATTGGTGTACCAGAGGATACACCCGGGCCCATTGTGTCGCTAAGGACATCCGAATGCCCCGCAGTATTGCAGTTGAGTTTAATTCCGTAAGTTCTTGCACTATTCGAAGTTTAAACTGTTGTAGTTTGAGAACATGTTTTAACATTCGACATAACGTTGCTTTATTTTTATTTAAATTGCTGCTTCTCTTACGCACCGATCATGTGGGAGAACGAATTACAAATTCGCGCATGCGTATAATCATTTCTTGAGTTCGACTGGACACAGGACATCCAAAAATATGGAAATTTAATGTCGAACTTACCTCTTTAAATTACTGGACCCATTTTTTTCATTAGTTATGAACCAAGTGCTTGATTAATGCACTGCAAATTGTTTTCAACGCAATAGCGATAGCGAGTTCCTATGAGTAAATTGTCATTCTTTTATGCTTATACGCTGAAATCACGTTGCTGTCCTGCACTCTACTTCATGTTTACTCTATTATTTCCTTCCGCACCATTTAAATATAAACTTAATTATTGTATAGCTATTAGAATGCTATCGTTGTTCAGTTGCATATCAAATTTAATTGTAACGTTAATGGATCTTTTCTCCCGTTGAAATTTACGTTAACACATTTAAAATATTCTTAGTCGAAGAACGTTTTATAAAAAATGTATCCAAGGTTCTGTTTATCAACTTTTAGGTGCACAACAGTTTTTCTTTGCACAAATGATAATTCAGCTGTTTTCCCAAGTTTTTCAACATTAATAAATTCTTCTGTTGTTATTTCTTTAACAATTAAGGGTTTTATTGTGAGGCCTGATAAATATAGGATGTAAGTCCCAGATACATTCTCTTTAATTAAATGTACTGCATGAACTCCCAACTTGATAGTTCCCGAAATTTTAAAGATTTTTTGCCTGAATGTATTTATCATGATATATAGAGCCTCATACACCATCTATTTCAAAATTAAACAAAAATAGTATTCCACCCTTTGAATTTCAAGGGACAGATTAAAAAAAGAGAAAGAAAATAATCTTAAAAATTGTGTTATTAAAATGCCTTCGGTCCTTCAAATTAAGCTAATTTCTCAGTTGTAAGAAACAGGGAAAGTTTAACTATATTAAGATGTTTTTAACGACGCTAAATAAGTATATAATGCTTCAGTGAAATAAATAACAAAAAATAAATATGAATAAAATAAATACCTGCACTTTCATTAAGGCTGCTCTTATTTTTTCGATTTTCTATTGAACAGCTTTCCATGGTATGAATTTTTTAAAGATCATTAAGGGTATGAATATACCTACCAAATTGTAATCAAATTGTTTCGAAAAAACAGCGTCCGGTGTAAAATTTTTATTTATTTTCATATATAAGCGTCTAGGTTATAATTAAGTTCAAGCATGATTGCGTTGTCCTAGTTAATGACTAAAACGATTTGGTGAAATTTGTGTAAAATAAAATCCATCTTATTGCATTAAAGAACAATCGATTTGCTCTATAAATGGAGTAGATCGAAAAAGTAGATCATCTTACATTTTCTATAAATTTTAGTTTAATCATGTATAAAATCGATATTAATTGGAATATTTGCCGCCCTCACGTCAGTTATTGTGTGATCTGTCGGCATGGTCTACTTATTATCTTTTGTTCATGTACCATGTAAAAGACCTACTTTAGTTGTGTTTAATATCTTGGTGGTTCTTTATAAAATCGTTTTAATAGAACAGAATAGATATATAAATATATGTGGTAATAGTAATTTCGTTTAAATTTTAGGACAGCATTTTTTCAAGATTCTTTTAAAATTGGTGTTTGTTTATCGATTTAAAATATGGACAATTAATGTCAAGGTAATAATAAAAGTGCACGTTTTCTTGTTAAAAGAGAAAGCATTTCTTTGCAAACTTTACACGGTTGACAGGATACACTTGCCCCACTAAGAAGATGTAAGTACGTCTATTTTAAACAGTATCAAGCACAAATAGTGGGAGTTTAAAATAAAAGTTTGTAACACATTTAAAACAATTCTGCCGTAAACTTATATTACTAGGTGTAGTGGACATAATTCTTCAGTTAGGGTAAATGCATGAAACCACAAAGATGCAACTTAAGTTTGTTTTAATTACATTTAAAGTGATTTTATTAAATAAAGTGTTTGCACAATATGATATTCCTTCAACAACTGAAGTGTATAATTTACAAGTTACTGGTTCTGATCCAATTAGGATTTATGAAACCGAACCATTATGGGATCGAAGACCCATTTCAAAACCAATTTCAACAACACAACGAATGTGGAGAGATTATGACCACAGATCTATAAAGACCAAGCTTAAAACCGCTGAAACAAGACGAAACGATCAATATTTTGGTATCGAAGACGACGATTCCGAAGACAGCAGGCCCAACTCATCAGAAGAATTAAAAAAATTTTTAAAAAATTATGCAGAACAATTTAGACGAGCTACAACCAAAACACCGATAATAAACCACGAAGATTTCGACAGTTCTGAAAGGTTTAATAAAATTGAACTTATAACGAAACCATCTGATGAACCTACAAATAGGTTGGCCAATTTATATTTAGAAGATGAAGAAAAAGACATTTTAAGTGTTGGAGATAAATCCAAAAGCTGGAATTTACTAAATATAAAACGCCATAAAAATCCACTTGAAGATAAAACCGGATGGGTATCCATGGACGTCGTTCCTTGGTCCATATCTAAAATTGCAAAATGGCAAAGTAACCTTTTAAAACCAAATACGGAAGAACGGCCAGAACCTGTTAGTATCAAACCATTTTCACCTTACATTCCGCATGGTACAAATTATGATCCAAAATTGTTCAACTACAATTTTGATAACATCAACAACAAACAAAGCTCGAAACCGGCATATGCAGTGCCTACAACAACATACGCACAAAAAGTCTATTTACAACAAGATTATGATGAAGATGTTCCGAAACCAATATGGAACAAAGTCAATTATCATTTGCACCACATTAATGAAGAGAAAGTTGACAACTGCGAACAAGGCAACGGTGACGAAATCATTACTGATGGACTTCCACCAAATTTTCCTAAATCACATCCGAATTACAATAGACGTAAGAGCTCAATGAATGATGAACATCCCGCTTCGCATCCTTTCAATGGGGACGGTGAGTGGGTTTTATTATCAACCACCAAGGGTTACAAAGCTCCAAATGGGAGACAAAGATCGTTAGATATTGATGTTGTACCATTTAATGATGCTACCTCAATTAGTACTCATAAATCTGTGCGACTTACAGTTCTACCTCCTTTGAAAAGTTCAAAAGTGAACATGACTACATCTCATGGAGGATTATTGCAGGTTGAATCAACTTTCCAAACTGTTGACGAAGCTCAAAAAATCGCCTCAAAGAAAGAAGGGATGAAGAAAAAACCGACAAAACGAAGACCAATTAAGCAATTATCTGCGCATACTGTTAACGCTATTGGTGCAGTCACGCCAACAATTACAACGCGGAATAGGCTATCGCATGCGTCCTCAGTTCTAGCAGCAGTTGGGGCTGGAATGATTCCTGCTACTATGGCTATGTTAGTACCAATGGCTATGGGACGAAGAAGAAGGAGAGATATTCCATTTAAACGCAAACAACCTAATATCAAAGAATTCAGGATACAATTACCACAGTATTTCTAATTATTTATTATTCTTAAACTTTACAGTCTTTTATTACAATTATACTAAATAGGGTTTATTTATAAATATTTAATTTATACTACTTTTTTATTTCCAAACAATCTACCCTTAATGCATACGTACACCTGAGAATACATACATAATTACAATTAGTCAAAAATTTTTTAATCTTTCAACACATTACAATATTTACTAACTTTTTACCCTCAAGTACCTCAAAGCAAAAGAATTAGTGCAATTTCTTATATTTACTTCAATAAAGAAAGTTAAATAATTATTAAGTTTGTCATGAACTATTTGGCAGCTAACATAATTTTTTGCAGTGGTTATAAGCTTACCAGTATTTTGTCCCTAAGAATTATTTGCATTACTGTTGCTGCTTAAGCGTCCGTTCGAATATACAAAATTATTAAATACTCATAATTATTAGCAATTTCATTTGCAATTTTTTTAAAAACATTTGTACCATCATTGTACAATGAAATATTTAAGAAGGCCTCTTGACTAAACTCTCAATTTAATAACCTTAAGAACATTTTCAAGAGTAAGTACATTTTCGAAGTACTCTTAAGGTAATTAATTTAAGAGTCTAATCAGGTTTTATTAAAGATTTCACTAAGTACAATGGCGGTAAGTACAAACCTTCTTTTTAAAATTGCATGCAACTTCTAATAATTATAAATATTTAAAATAATGTATATTGGGTTGCCATGTTATTCGAACAGGCCCCTAAGTTTCACTAAATTGTTATTTTTAGAATTGTTACAATAATCGGTATTATGTAATGCAAATAGAGTAAATTGCTAGTAAGGAATTGTATTTAATTGTGAAATAATTAACAAATAAAAAAACTGCGATTAGTAATATTAGTCTATTGCCCATAAAAATGATTTTGAAATACCTATTTATGCAGAATTAATTAGCTATTAAAAATAGAATGAGATGCATATAAACCATTACAAGCAGAACAATTATACTTTTGTATATTATAATACCAGAATAAAATAAATATAGCCATTCTGTCCATAGCAATTACAAAAAGATATATTCCCAAATGCTAATGCAGCCATCTAGCGGCTTACAGTATTATTCAAAGTAATTAAAAATAGTACTTTTAAGACCATTTTACTTCAATTTATGCATGTGTTATTTTCTTTACATTCGGTAAAATGTGTTGCATTTTAACAGCATTTCTTAATTATTATAGGAAAGTTATGCAACAATGTAACAACGTATAACCAAAGCAAAATAATTAAGAATTTAACAACCCAGAGAGATAATAAATGAGTAATGCATTATATTTTTGAAATGAGTCGTAGATATAAGTATAATGTGAGCTAAAGATTAAACTAAATATTTAGTTTCAAAAGGTAACTTATTCTTAAACAAAAATTTGGATAAGTTAATGTTCAAGAAGAAATACCTACTTTAAATTTTTTAAAAAGTAGCTAAACTAGATACCTATATAAAAAAAGTCTGAAATTCTTTAACACTAAATTGTTCTTGTATTCTCAAGGGTACATAACAGACATACTTAATAAGAAACCAGATTATCATATAAATTAATTAATTAATAAAATTATAAAGAATAATTATTTAAAATTTTGAAATTAATTTCAGATATGAAGTTAGTGATTTGCAAGACTATGAAGACTACAGAACATTTAAATGTTCTGTGATGAAGATATAAAATGGTTATGATAATAATTTTTAAAATCATGGACGATTGCCTAGTGAAAATTTTGAAATTATTTATTGTTAGACTACAAGCTTACAGTAAGCTAACGTTGGTAAGAAAGTAGGGAAACAAAATATTTAAAATATAGATGATGAATTTATAACAGTATTAAAATAATAAATAACATTCAAAATTTAATTTAAATTGTAAATAAAATTAGTAGAAAAATAAGATTGAGCGATAGAAACAGATTTTACAAATATCTAAGCAATTATTCAAAACAGTGATCAATTAAGGCTACCAGCTTAAAGTTAGTAAACTAAATTTATCAAATAAATTAACCATAATAACATTTTTAGAATTTATAAATTTCTATGTAATTAGTAGAGACCAAGGGAACTGCATAACATGATTCAAACTTTTGAAATTAATGTAAATTACACCGGCTCTAAGTTGATAAACAAAATCAGTAATATACAGGGTGTCCCTCAACTTAACAAACAGTTTAATGGCATAGTGTATTATTTAAGTATTTTAGAAAAGAAATTGTTTAACAAACATATGTCTGCAATTTTTGTTAAACAAAACAATAATTTTTTTCAAGTATCTATATTTAAAAGATACTTTATTGATATTTAGAATAAATTAGTAACTCGAAACATGCCGTATTTTCGCAAAGTCAATTTTATATCTCCACTCCCTTTGTGGAGAGAAATAAAGATTACTTTTTTATAAACGCAATCTAACTTTTTCTGCTTTACAGGTTGAAACCACATTACCAACCGTCATTTGTGAAAATTGAACGTGTTAAAAGTTAACGAAATTGTAATACATAATTAAGTGATTTTACAATGGAAGGTTTGTATGATTATTTGAATTAAGTGTTTTTAATTACAGGGTGGTAAAGATTTAAAGCAAAACGAAATTTTTAACACAAATAACTAAAACGTAAAATACCAAGTTCACATTATCGCGGAAACTTTTTATTGTAGAATCGCTAGACGAATTACACATTACATTTTTATATTCACTAGGCACGTTTAATTTTTACAAATACTGGTAGGTGGTATCTAATAAACGAAGCGTTTGTGGACTTATGTTTATTTAATGCTTTCAACTCTAAATGGGTTTAATAATATGCTCTTAAACTGTCTGTCGAGTCGCGGCACCCTGTAAGATTGAAAATGTGGATGACATTATGGCACATTCACATCATTTTTAAAAATAATAATCTAAAATTTTTAAATTAATTTGTGTTGCAAAGCCATATTTTTTAAAAAATAACAGAATTCAAAATTTTGAATCATTAGTTGTTAAAATGACAAAATAAAGAAATAAAATGGCTCTAATCTAAGTAATAAGTAAATATGTTATATTTAAAAACTCACAAATTAAGATAGTAGTCATGATAATCGGTTAGCTTAATTAGTGAGGTTATGCCACACATTTCAATTTTAGATAAGCTAGCAAGTTAACAAGGATATGAAAGAAATGTATTAAATTGGCAATACTTTGGATCACGTTTAGATTGGCGTGGATTTAAACTAAATGATTTTTTGTTATTTTTAATATAAAATTAGTTTCGTAAAAATAATTTGAATTTTAACTGTTTATCATGTAAAATTAATTATGCTGTCCCCGATTGGTTTAGTGGTTAGCGTGTTCGCCTCTACACCCAAGGGATGCGAGTTCAAACCCGATCGAGTCGGTAAATTTTTCAGCGAAGTAAAATTTGAAATACATGCCTTCTTCTCGGATAAGGAGGTAAAATCATAGGTCGCGTTTTAATCTGATGGTTGGCACGTTAAAAATCCCTCCAAATAAGGCAAAATTTCTAGTAGGTATGGCAAAATGACTCTAACAGTTCTAGTTCAAGAAAACCAAAGGAATTTCCGCATCTCGAAGTCTCAGCCACGAAACAAACAACACTCATTGTTTCAATTCAAAATAGCTATTTACGCGACTGTATGTATTGTTAAATAAAGGTATTTTTTACTGACATCAACAAATTGATGATTGCCAACTAAACTAATTTTTAATGCAGAATTGCCACGACAGTAACATAACTAGGCATTTTTCTGTTAACCAAACAAAGAAAACAATTCTTATGCCAAATTTGAATTTGTGATTTTTTTAGATATCAAAAATTTTAATTATATTTCAATAAAAACTGGGATAACCTGAAAAACCAGGAGAAAATCATATAGGTAACAACACTGTTGTCTAATTTTAAAAAGATTGCATAACCTTACCATTAAATCCATGAATTATAATTATTTAACAATAACCAAGTGTCTAGATGATTAAGATATTCTTGGTTGTTCCTTACTCATATTTTTATTAAAACGCCTCTGTACTTCTAAAAAGTACTTTGAAATAGTTTCAGAGACAGTTTTTAATAATTCTAGTCCGAATCTGACTTTAGTCTCAAACAATCTCTGAAGAGAGGTCATAAATGAAAATGAAGGTTCTTTGTCTAAACCTATCTCTGTTGATTTTACTGTAGAAATTTCAGTAATGCCACTAATCTTAGTTACGCTATTGCGGATAAGATGATCATCATAAGGAATTTCATTTTCAAAATCGTTACTTCGTCTTTTTCTAGATCTTTTTGTAATTATTTCAGGAGATCTATTAAAAATATAATCTGTGACTCCATCAGGGTATGTTTTTGTAGTTAATTCTGGTAAATTGCGAGGGCCATGTTCGGGTACGATTACAGGCGTAATCTCTTGCAAATCAATAGGAGTATTTCCAACGACGAATTTGTTATCACTTACTGTGTATCCAGTTTCTTGACTGTGTTCGATGATGTCTGGACTGTAAAAGTCGGAATTTATTTTTCTTTGGGGAAAATAACTATCCATATGGTCGGTATATCTTCTGGATGGTGTCAAATAAATGGCATCTGAAGATGGTTGTAGTTGAGATTTTCTAAAACCATTTAATTGTAAGTTTGAGTAGGCATCCCTAGAACTGGGTGATCGTTGTGTTTGGTAGTCATTTGAGGTTGCAGGCATGCCTGCGATTACTTTGCCGATAGCTTCTTCCTCTGCAATACCATCGGGAGCATATTCATCTGTATAATAGTAGCCGTTTTCTTTATCTTTTCTATCAACTTCGTAAGATCTACGCGCTATGCCATAAGGATATAAAAAGTAACTGGCAAGCCCCGCTGTTACTACCAAACCGACCAGGCCAACTCCAACTGTGGGCATAATTTCTCTTGATAAATAATTGTATATCTGAGTGCTTATTGGTTTTTCTTTTTGGATCTTATTTGTTAATTTGGTACTGTTAGTTTCAGATTTTTCTAAATTTGGTCGTCGTTTTCGGTTTTTATTTTTCTTCTTTTTTGTTGTCGGTCTTCTACTTTTTTTTACAGGACTTGTGGTTGTTGAGAGATCAATGTCGTTGTCGTTATCGTCCTTTGCTTCCATAGGAATCAAAGAACTATCGTTAGTAATCGACAAAGGGGTTGTAGATTTACTACTTGTAGGATTTGACGTAGATGCTTCAAATAGTTCTTCAGAAACCTTTTTATTAAGTGGGGTAGTGGTTTCAGTTGGTTTTTTCCTAAAATTAGGAACGGTTGTTTTATTTTTATTATTAATAGCGTTATTTAAAATTGACGCTTTAACCTTGGTCAGTTTTTCAGGATATAAACTTTCAGTAATTGTATTTACAGTCGGCTTTTTGGTTGTTGATAAAGGCCTTTTTTTAAATAATGGCTTCGTCATTTTATTAAAAATTTCAGCATCGGTGGCCGTTAAATTTTTATTATATTCTATTTTTTGTTTAATAACAGGTTTACGTGTGGTTTTAGTTGTCGAGGAAGATGGAGATACGGTCTGACTATTCAAGAGCACCCATGTTGATAAACCCTGATCTGTAGTAGGTCTATTTTCAATTTTGTAAAAATTAAAATTTTTTGTACTTTCTTCCAAATCTAAATCGATTTCTTCTACTGGTATAGCAATTCCTGGGTGGAAATTTTCCAAAAGTGTTTCTTCTTTCTTTGGTGGATTTTTTTGATGCTGTTTTATTTTTGGAGGCGTTCTAGTATCTAAAGTTATATTTGAAGATGTGTCAAAGTTCATAATTTGTTTCGCTGTTTCTTCAACTTGGGGCTGAGTTTGCCTAAAAAGAAGTAGCAAATAGTCGTAGGTTTTTTAAAATTAAGGCAAAATGTAATTTTTGCCCAAATACATATGCAGATCCAAGATTTACTGCTTGTTTTTAAATATTTTAAAATAAATGATGGATTTGCATATAATAAAATACAGTAAAGTAGTTGCAGGAAGAAGAAAACACAATTATGTTAGTACATAATTAAGTTTATTGTATACTGAAAGTTAGTGTACAGAGTTTTACAAATGGATTTATATCAGATAAATTTTATGGCCAAAGTACAAAACACTGTTCTTAAATAAATATTTGGTACACTGAAATAATTAGAATTGAATATTTTAATGTAATAGTGTTCATGAATATTTACATACGGACAGTCTACAATTTGAAAAAATAAATTACTTATTTTTTTCTTCTTTTCCAACTTTGTGAATTTTGTGTTTGTTTACCGTACTTTTCTGAAAATTCATGTATGTGCATCAATATATTGTTTTGTCTGTTATGAAAGTTTATACTTCTTCGGTACCGAGATGGTTTCCGTCGATGATTATAACCGCCAATATTCGCCCATGTTTTGCTATTATGATTCCAAAACCAGCCATCACCATGATGAACTGGTTTATGAACATGTTTATGAAAAATAATATCAGGAGGCGATTTTTTTTCTTTCACGGCAAATGATAACAGAAATGGTAACCACCACGGATAAAAAGGTAGCATTGTTAAAAATCCAAGCATAGCACTACCAGCTGGAGCCATATATAATAACGGTCCTAATTTACTCAATCCACGCCATAAAAGCCCTAAACCACTTCCTAGCAACCTAAGCAAAGTAAAAAGGGCTTGAAGATCAGGCAAACTTGGCAAACCTGGTAAACTAGGCCAGCCACCTCCAGTGGCACCGCTAGTTCCAGGAACGCCACTATTAATGGCCGAAACAGGAACAGAATCAGCTGCAGTTTCAACGGGAGCAACTGGGCCTGCTTCAGAAAGGGAATCAGATATAACTGCAGCTGGCGGTACAGCCACTTCAGGAGTTTCAGCACCAGCTGCCTCTAAAGGATCGCCTTGCACTTGTGAAATTTCCGGACGTCTGACTGGTGGAGGATTTTGATTGAGATGTGTATTTATAGCAATATTTAGATCTACGCAACCTTGTTTTGCAGATGCACCATAAACAGCATTTGATAAATGAACTGAAGGACAGATGGGGCTATCTTCGCCAACTACATCAGCTGCATATAATTCACCGCCTGTTACGTCTAAAGTAAATTGATTTAGAGGGTTTCCTGAAGATGGATCTGAAAATAAAATTTGCGGGGAATCGTTTTCGTCGTTGTTTATGTTTATTGGAACAGCCGCATTTATTGAATGTTGTGGTGAGTGACTGAATATCTCTGGATTAGGGTTTGGTACGGGAATTCCGTGGTCGTACCAACTTTCTTTGAAATTATTGTACGGAGGTTTATTAGACCAATTGTTTAGTATTTTATGGATTGTTGGTTTTTTCTTTTTCTTTTTAGATATAGTTGGTAATGATGTGTAAGTCATATAATGATTAAAACCTTGGGCACCTTTAATTGTAGTATTTGGCCAATTCTTCGTTTTTTTAGTTACATATGTGGAAGGCTTAGTTGTAAGTTTATGTTTGATATAAGAAATTTGAGTTTTATTTATTTTCTTTTTAGTTGAAAGTTTTGTTTGTTGAATAATAGGTCGTATTGTGAAAATCGACGGTTTTCTCCTAGTACCGTTAATAAAAGTTACCCTGAAAGTTTTATTAGGCATGTTAATGTCTTCAAAATTACTTTTTAAAAAATTATTGACTAATTTCGAATCATAGTTAGGAAGCGTTTCATTTTTTGGAACTTTAGCAATTGTTATTCTAGTAATTTTAGGTTTTGGTTTTTTTTTTACTCTGCGTTTTAACGCAGGAGTTAAATTAGAAACTCGATCTGTCCGTATGCTAGTGTGTAGGTGTGGGGTTGTATTGAGTGTGAAATTTAAACTATTGGAAATACTTAGTGTTTTATTGCGGGTGTTATATCCATTGTTGAAGTTGTACCTGCGTGATGACGTCTCCGTTGGTGGCATCGAAAATACCCAGGTTATTGTTAGTAGAACAAACACCAGCTGAACTGGTCCTGCCGTCTTCATAGTAACCTGAATTAAAACAATTGTTTAAATACCCCTTATTAAATAAATTACGATTAAGCATAATTTTAACTTATTTAGCCAAAACGGTACATTTTATTGGTACATGCAAATTAAATCAGATACGTGCATGTTGGAATGACCGTACCGCTAGATTCGTAATTGGTTTCAATTTCCGTTTTGATTTTATTAAGAATAGGAAACCAATGTCGTTGCTATCGACATATTTATTCACATATAGAGAGCGGGAGAATTTTTTTAATTTTGAGCAATCCCCAATGGGATGCTCATTTTTAATCGGTGCTGAAAAGTCAACAATATAAATAAATACATGATTAGAAGGGCGAAAAGTAATTTTTAAAAATAACTATCGTTAAGTGTCTTTATTAATTTATTAAAGAACAAGGGTGCGTAAAGAATAAAAATCGAAAAACTATATTTATTAAGTTATTTTCGGTATACAGGCTGTTATTTATAAATAAAAATCTATTAATTGTGTAATATTTTAACACAGTTGTAAATGTATAAACTTTATGAAGAATTAAAAAAACAAGTACCGTTGCAAGGTCAATGACTTTCCCTGACCATCGCACTTCAAAACTATAAACAACTGTAAACTAGGCCAAATTTGACAATACATAAAATAATGTAAATTAACGGGCAATAAGTTCTTATAATTTATAGGGTTGGGGAAGGGAGTTTGGTAACTTATCGTTCGTTAAAGTCACCATAACTAACTCGAATGATTATATACGTTTAACGTATTATAGTATCAACGATAGATTTTAAAATTCAATCGGAACATTTGAATTGGTACGGGTGCTATAAAAGAGTTACGATAACAATAAGTATATACTTACTAAAGGAATAACTAAAATCAAAAGCAGTGTAAACCATCCACTTTAACATCCACAGAACTACTGGTTGTCGTAGCGTTGAAGCGCCTGTGGTATTCGGTATAGCGGTATCCATCGCTGACACCTAAAAAGTACATCTATTAAACAAAAAACAATAAATGTGCCGGTCATTTTTTACTGATTCGCAATCTTTAGTTATTATAGTCTTACAACTCACGTTATGAGAAGAAAATTGTTCTAAATTAACCAATTTAAGGTTGTTAGATCTGCTACACAGTTTGATGGATGTGATTTCAATTGTAACGACTTTTATACACAGAAATGTATCTAACATAATTTAATTTATGTCAAAGAAGCCTAAATATATTAACTTTTAGAACAAGCAAGGTGTCCTCTACTCAGGTATTTAAATTAAATAACATGACCATTTAAACTCCCAGAATTGGATCAATTCAAAACGCAGAACTAGTTTCAGGAATTTCTTAATTCACATCCATATAGCAGGAAGGACTTTTATAAGTTTTAAATAAATAGTAATCTATTCGATACATCAGATTATTTAGTAAGAGAATACTATGTCAGTGACCTTATATCAAGCCTACTAATAACATCTTATAACAGAACATCCCCTCTATTTAAGTTAAAATAAAATTTACTTTTTAACATAATTTCATAACCATGCGAGAGGCTTTCGATTTCGCTTTGATCTTTCATTAATATTAAATGGAATGCTTTTACTGTTCTACGGAGACAATGATTTATTATTCTCAAGAACAATATTTTGCTTATTACAATAATTTTCAACTGACAATGTGGGAGTACTAAAAACTAGAACAAAAGGTTTGTAATAGGGTGCCAATTATATAAGATCTTGGCTCATTACATTTTTTTGTAATTTTGCCATATTGTCTTAAATCAGTTACGCACACATAGTTATTTATAGATAATTCTTGTAAATTTACTATTTTATGTTTTTATTATATTTTATAGCTATTTTTTTAGTCTCTACTTCCTTTTTCATAAAATTATTAGTGTCTACTTAAGTTTTGAAAGTAATGTTGGTAAGAGATCTAAGTTTATGATTCATTAATGGTTGAAATGAACAAAAACCATTTTCTAAAAAAGTAGTACGATATGATAAAAGATCTAGGTTTATATCCTTATTCTTTTTTATTAAAAAGGGACCCGGCTATTTTTACGGCATCTTCAATTCAACCATTACTTTGATTAAAGGATGGATTACCTTTTACGTGTTGAAAATCGTATTCAATAGCAATCTTTTAAATTTGTTTTAAAATTGTGTACCTCCATCTGTACGGGAATTCCATATCTTGCAAATAATTCTTTTAACATATTGTAAGGAAACTAGTTAATTGTTTAAAAGCTTTTATTTATATTCATTAAATTACAGATATTTCTTTACACGTATTCATTTAAGTATTTATTTGACAATACTCTAATAATAAATGTTGATATTTCTATTTACTTATAACACCTTTTAACAATACAAGATTCCAAGCAAAAATTAAAAAAACTAACGGAATTTAAACCACTATTTATACAAGGCTTCCCGAATTATTTAGGCAAACTTTGGGAGCCAATAGAGGGCACAAAAATAAATAGAAATCGCTATGTCAACCTGGACCCCAAATTCAATGGTTTGACAGATACAGGTTGTTGAAAATTAATAAATAAAAAATATTATTGACTATATATTCGAAACTATTCAACGTATTGTCTTAAAATTTGGTACAGTTTCTTTTGTTATAAAGATATATTACCACTTTAATAAGTCGAACCATTGGTATGCAACAACTACTACCACAAGAATTTTTTTAAAAATAATGTTACGCCACTGCCTAAATTTATATTTGATGCTATTGTTTAAAACTATATTTTACTAAACTAAAGTGTTTTTACTATTTTTTCACAAATGCAGTCGTTTTGGTACAAATCGACATTTCTTTAAATCAATTTCGTCCACGCTTTTCAATAAAAACAGGTTAAAATTTCTTTACACTAGATTTGTCTTCATCAGTGGCACGTACATGTGTGGCCCTTCGATGCTTGTTTGGCCGTTTCAAATTCCAGTGCATGAACTAATGCATTAGCAAGGTCAAGCTGACGTGCTAATCTAAGTCTGTTATGGTTTGTCAGCTCCCGATGTTTTTTTGTGTGTCAAATTGTCTAATTTATGTAACTTTCGTTGGTAGCTATCGCTAATTTCTTTTGCAAATTATTTAAATTCAGTAATATCAACATGCTTGATGAATTACATTATTTACG
>JAHWXV010458612.1:0-15171 GCA_024586415.1 Phrixothrix hirtus
TATATATATATATATATATATATATATATATATATATATATATATATATATATATATATATATATAAAGATTTTTTTCATGGAAAACGTTTACAGTATAAAATAACGGACTTTTTTAATTAATTATGTATGTATAATTGTACATTTTCTAAAATACATATGTACATTTGTAAGTTGTGGTAAATATGATTAAATTCTTAATACAAATGAATTTTTTTTTAATTTAACCCTTAACCGGCTTTTAGCGTCAAAAAGTTGTTGTCCCTTGGATGACATTATAACCGAGTTCTACTGTGTATATATATATAGTTGCAGTATTCAGCAAACTGAAGTGATTCTTGTAATTTCTTATTCTATAGTACAATTGAACATTTATAATCTGAAATTTTTCAATTTTTCAATATAACTTGACTAATTTATTACTAAATCTTATTTACATTTTTTTTTTACATTTTAAGGCATCTCTAGTCAATATTATATTTGCTATTCAAACCTTATACTAGTTACACATTCACCCTAATAATCACATAATTATTAAATCTAAATTCATTTAAATTAATTTTATCTGCACTTGATTTCTTTCACTAGACCCATTGAATTCTTTACTCCTGTTAAATATCATATTATCTGTCGTACCTTGTTTGCTTCGGTTGTAAACTCCAGTTATCTTTGAATTGGAAAGAATATTGTTCGAGTAATTAAATTCTTAATTAAAACTTACCTATTGTTTAATCCTTCTACTACAATGTATTGCAGTAGTACGATTATTAAAAAAATGCAACTTTGGTTCAAAACTTTCTACCTCCTTTATTTAAGAGTAGAGAATCCCGTGACGTTTTTGCTTCCGATCCAATTTTTCTGTAATTGTAATATTAGATTTTCATGTAAACAGTTGATTAGATAATAAGATTTCTGTTCTAGCAATTAGCTCTTAATCAACACAGTATCTCTTATAAATAGTGTCTATAACCTGAATTTTCTTAATCTAATTTCATTTTTGCAAAGAAGATAAATGGAAGGTTATTCATAATAGCTGTCTATTAATAATAAAGGTAGTTGAATTCCAACCTTAGAACAGGTGTACCTCATTAGTATTCAATCTAGTTGTATTGTGAGATCGAAAAAGAGTGCATCCAGGACGGTAAAAATTTAAAAAAATCTAGGGAATTCATTTCTGTTGTGTTTCTTCATAACCAAAAAAAAGATGTCAACCATAGGCGTGTATCTATATTTTACATATGTTTAATATTTTAATTATTTTTAATTAAAAATTAGAAATTGTTTTAACTTACATCAAATAAAAAATGTCTTAATCTATTTTTAACAATCAATAAGCAAATTGAAATTCAAATACATCATTTTAATTATCAATTATAAATGACATTTATATGTGACGCCTATAGTAAAATAATTATTTGGTAACTTTAGTATTATTTCATTTTTAATTTCAGTACCACCAATTTGTAAGTTTGGTTGCCTATTCAGCAGTCTGCACTCTTTCTCGATGACCCTGTATCACCGGTTCTATACTATTAATTTGACGACGACACCCTACTAGCCACTCGCATCTAAAACGGGAAGAAAAGCTACACCGAGTTGATATTAATAACTAAAATATCCTACCTGTTTGTAAAATTTTACAACGAATACTAACGATTTACATATCGCTAATCCTGCATTATTCTAAATAAAATTAGTGGTCAACAAGTGTTGGACGTAAGTTAAATTTAATTACCTGTTTGGAAACCAAACGTTTGCCAGCACTTTGTGTCGATGTGACCAAGCTCCTGGGCATTGAATAAAACACTAATTAAGTTTATGTCAAGAAAATTAGCGAATACTTACGGGTTGGAGCAAACTTTTTGTTATTAAATGTGTACGTAAAAGTTTACTGAACTGTACACTTTGTTATTCGCAAGGATATAATTCGTGAAGTTCTTTTCAGCTGCTTATACCACGAAACATTACCATTCATCCGAAAACGAAACAAGATAAAGTACAAAAACTACTTAAAACTATCTTTAATAACAGAAGCACACTACATAGCAGCTTATAACTATGATTGCGACATCTATCTTTTGAAATGTAAGTGCTTTTTAGATTTTTTTTTATAACATATTGTTTTTCCTTTATTCTTATAACAGAAAGATTATTCGTTGGAACATATGGGAGTTAAATTCTTTATATTTATAATGTATCAAAATTTGGTGGTACTTTCCACACACTATATTCATTTCTTCAAAATAAATTTTGGTTTTGTTATTCCTGCAATCATTAGTAATTGTACACTATCCAGGTTTGGGCAATAGTCCTCCCATTTTAACTTTACAGAGTTAAGTGTTTGTTGGACAACCCAAGCTCCGTCTTAAATCTGCCGACCAGATCTAGCCGAGTCATCACTAAAATATACGAACGGCAGATTCCCTCAAAATTACAACTTTATAATTTGGCGCTCAATAACGTTGGACATAAGTGTGCGATATTGCCTGATTTGCGGCTTCGAATACTTTGTTATCTTAGTTTGTAAAGACTCTTAAAGATGGACAAAACAGTAGCAAATTTAAGTGATGACTGTATAGATAGAACGTTGGTACAGGATACTCTGATGGAGTATAGAATGGTAGAAGATATCATTCCATAAAAGGAGAGTGAAGTTGAATTGCTCATAGGAAATCATGAATAGCGAATTGGAGAACATTAATAGAAGAAGGGCTGAAAATATGAAAGCGAATAAAAAGAGCGAGATACAGGTGACTATGAAGCATATGGAGGAACATATGCAAAATCAGTTCAAGGTTATACCTGACCTAAATAAAAAATTAATAGAAAATATGCAGAATATAAGAGAAAATTAGCCAAAAGTTTACTTCGCATTTGGACTATTTTGGAAAACAATCAGGGGAAGCACACAAAATATTAAAATTAGAGGTCGTTAGATACTCTAAAGAGCTAATATAAGAAGTCAAGATGGACATGAATGAAAACAGCAATGATCCACCCATTTTAGAAATTGGTATCCACAACAACTATGATACAAGATCGATAAGTGCCTTATAACAGGTCGAGAAAAATTAGAAAAACAAGACCCAAAATGTCGAGTTTTGCTAATTTTTGAGACCTATTGTACTAAAGCTCTTAACGATCGTATGTGGTACACTATTTTTTGCGAGAACGGCAACTATCAGTTAGTTACGGCAATTTAATATCAAACCTTTACTCTGTTTCATAATAGTGCTAGTCTGATATAACTCATGTGTTTGATATCTTGGAGTTACTATCAACTATCAACATAGTCGGTAAATTTACAAAAACAGATCGGTAGTGCAAAAACATTTTAGAGGCCTCATGGATAGCTGTCAATACTAATTTTGGCTGCCTATTTTGATACCATATTTCGATTTTATCTTAGCGATATTCCTGCCATAATATTTATGCAATGAAATATATATTTACAGACTTAGTTTAATCTTTATTAATTTATAAACTAATACTTATTACACCAATATCTAAACGTTATTGTGAAAATACACCGATATTATAATTTATATTATTGTAGTACATTAGATTATTACACTAAATTTTTAAAATTAAACTAAGTTTAAATTAATTTTCTATTAGATATGGAAGTATTACTACATTTTAAGAGTACACACATTAAGTGAAAAGTTATATTAAAAAATAGTTTTCTTGATGACATTAAATTTAGCAAATGCATCAGAAGCCGATAAGCTTATGACGTTTAAATTTATATAGCTTATCAGTCCGCGAAGTACCATTTAATATCGTTAAAGTTGTTTGAGTAAGCTATTAAGGAAAGTATTTAAGGATATGTTAAGTTATAAAGGAAATGATTTATCTTAACTTCATACTTGTTATAATGTCAACCAACTTCTTGATTATAGAGATTGTTAACAAGAGTTGTAATATTCCACATATCTTCCTATGCTTAAACAATCAAGATATCCAAGAAGTATATTTAATGAGCGCAAACGTCATTATATTTCTTGGTGACACTCTATTTCCTTGCTATAATATGAGACAAAAATGACTCTTGAACAAGTATAACAAACCATTCCTTTTTGTAAACTGACTTTCACCAATATTGATTTAGCCAATATCATTATTGTTTGATTTTTCAACATTACCAAACTGTCATCTACAATAATTTACCAGACGCTACATTTATTAGTAGGATTCATTGGAGATCCTAATGGACAACCAAACGCTCGAGCAAAATCCCAGGAATTCGAAAGAGGACCTAAAACTCTTATAGGTCCAGGCGAATGGACACTTGAGCGTACTTTTGTTAAAGCATCTTCTGGTCTCATTGATCCACACCATATTTGAGCATAATTAAGAAAAAATAATTGGTCATGTGTTAAATTTAAGCCAGGCAAGTCGGGTTCTTCTCCATGTTCTGCAACCCATTTTCGATATGCCTGAAATTATACAATTCTTTAAATCTTGATTCTTTTTTTATTTATGAGTATTGGACCGTGTCAAATCTTGAAAATTGTTACGTTTCGTCCCTTTTTGTTAAGGGATTGATTAAAATATAGGGCACTGACTAGGAGCATAGTAATATTTGGATCATTGGCCAACCACGAATGAAATTTATAGCGAAGTCTGACATGGTCCATCCTCATAAGTTATTCTAAATCCAAAAATTATTATCTATAGCTTGTGAATCGGGACTAAATGTGTAATTTCACGAAGAAAGGCAGTTAAGTCAATGGCGCAAAATACGTGCCGCGCTGATATGATTAAAGTAAATTATAATAATTCGGAGTAAGCGTTCGGGCGAAAGACGATGTTGTTGGCAACATTATATAGCTTTTTCAAATTTTATTTCAACTTTCTTCATTGTACACGCAGCTAGAATTAAAACACATCCCTTAAAATTGAAGTTTAATCAGGAACATTTTGTAAATGTTGTTATTACAAATAACGGCGTAAGAGTATTGTTTGATGACATTTTCTATATAAAATCATCATCATTATGAATAGCTGCATCCATTTCATTGTTACTAGTAGATATATGCAAATTTCTAATTGACAAAATAAATTATAACAATCAACTTCAAAATTGATTTTACGAAAGATTTTAAGATTATAATGATGTCAACTTAAAACGTTAAGGTTAATAAATTTTATTATAGAAGTTCATGTTAAAGTGCAGTATAAACTTAATAGTAATAGTAAATTTAGTAACAATAGGTGCCACACCGCATAAAAAAGAAGGATTTAAAGCCAAGAGAAAATTAATTGTAATACTAAACCCTATTTAAAGGTATAAAAACATTTATTTACAGAAATAAAGTGATAAGATTTTTTTTTATAATTTACTGTCAAGAAGTGATTCGTAATAGTCGAAAATAGGAGATAGATTTAAAAGAAAATTTATAAAAGAAAAACTAAACGATGAAATTGAGTTATAAGTTAATTATTAATACTGTTTAATGGTAAAAAAAGGAATAGATGCAAGATGAAGTTTTATGACCACTACGTTCCACATACGGGTCCGTATAAATTGAGACTAGGAGACTTGTGCGTATAAAGAATAAGGGTGAGCTCACCAATAAAGCAGACGCAAATAACTGTAGCTAACAATTAAAATAAATCTTGTTTCTTAGCAGGCGAAGCGTAGTAAAATAAAATTAAAAGAGAAATTTTCATCATTTCAAATTCAACCCTTGAATTTTATCACACCATTCGCAGATCTAGTTATTTTATAAATCATTAATTTAAAGACAATTATGTTAAGAATTCTATCATCAATTATAAGGGCTTGGTAAAAAGTAAGTGGAATTGCAAGAAATTCAGTTAACACACAATATTCGTGTATTGTAAAACGGAAATTAAAATGCTTAATTAAACAAATAGTTACTTCGATAATAGTATTTTATGATACAAGCGTATAAGCCAGCCTTTAAAGCACGCACAACGAATTGAAGAGTACGACGCGTAAGCGGAGCGCCTTTAACGTTGCAATTGCTTTAAAGGCACTTATACACTTATGTTATAAATTAATTACTGCTAGACTTAATAAATTTGAAATTTTGTTAAATTTATTTAATAAACTCTCCAAAAGTTTCTCTATAATACAATTTAGTTAGTTGTACTTTTTCTTACACTGTATAACAATCCATCTTTACTCAAATTGGCCAATTTTCCCAATAATAGTCTATAATTGGAAAAAACACAAAAATAAAAAAAAGCCAAAGAAAAAGAAAGAAAGAAGTAATACCTAAATTATATAACATGAAAAAATAAATAAATATGTAGACAAAAAATTTCCAAAGCCATAGAAGAGTAGGACAGCCACAATTATGGTTGTTCTTCCGACCTGAGATAAGACTTAAGGTCAGCACGTACCAGACACCGTCAGACTTTTCGCCCTCATTGAAGAGTTCGTAAGCATACAAAGAGTTCTTTTAATGGTTCCGGAACGGACCGACAAACTTAGGAGTTAACTTGTTTGGGAAGTGCTGGGTAGCGCTAGACAAGCACTTATTTCGCCGAAAGACTAAATCACCGATGTTGGAAACAGCTGGACGTCGTTTTGGGTTGTATATATATGTATGCGGATTTCGTATATAAGCCTGTTGCAGGTGATGGTTGATATCCTTGTATAGAAGAGAAAACTTAGGAGAGTCAAATTTCGATTCCTGATAAGGATCGTTGATTTCGTCGTTGTCTGATGGAGTCTTGGCATATGAATCTCTACACAAAATATGTTCACGACTTAGAAATGCAAAGAATGAAGCCGTGCCTATTATTTTGTGTCTGAAGGTGCAGAGCGCACAACCGATCTTGTATAAATTTGCGTCCCATGACCGTTGATTCTTAGTGTGATAGGAGGCAGCACGGTACACGGTTGAACCTTTCTGCAGGATTTGCTTGAGGCCTGTGCATAGCGGTAAAAATCACCTTGGTTCGGCAGTGGCGACAGAGATCCAAAAATTTCTGACTATCACATTGTACGTTATTATATATAATAATGTACTGATGTGTGCTAACGATCAATAACACATTCCTTTCAACATAACGAAAGGGCGGCCGCAGTAGCGGTTCGCATAGGAAGCATAAAAGCGAACTTCGTAAAGGCATTTGCTATTTCAAGCACATATGCAAAATCTTTAGAGAAGGACTTGGCACTGACGGCTAGAACGAGAACGGGAAACCAAAAAACCCGCCAGAGCTTTCTGTCCTACTTCACCGTTTTCACGTATCTTGTCACATCTGCATCAAACGATGAAATGTTTTGTGGATACCTACATGACCTGCAGTAGCTGAATCACGTTGTTCGGAGAGCAAAGCAGGACGACAGTCTTTAGGAACAACTACTTTCCACGCAATATGTGGAGCAAAATCCAAGTACTTCTAAGCCAATTATTTGTAAATAAGGTTTCACGCAACACGGTATCGAGAGTATTTATGAGGAGAAGACAAGATTTTATTCCGCAGCTCGAGGTACTACGGCATCTCTGGAAGAAAAGAACGTAACCTACGCTAGTTGAGATAACACATCTGGGACAACATTACCTTTTCCTTTTCGTTGAACAATACCGAAGTCAAATTGTTGCAGGCGCACCACCCATCTGGCCAGCCGCCCCGACGGACTTTACAACTCGTTCAGACAAACAACTAAATGATGATCACTCACTACAAAAGCCTGGATCCCCTAACAAGAGGACGAAGCGTTCATTTTCATCGTACTATAATTCGTTTGCGCTTTATTTAAAGAACACCTTCTCGTCGGTAGTATATTGTTGAGATAAAACAAGGTAAAACTTAAGCCAAAAACCGATGCATCGGCCTGGGTGGTGAACTGTAGAGAGAAATCGGAACAGGACATTATAAACGCAGAAATCAATTTTTTCACTCGAGAGAAAGTTGATGTCCATTGGAAAGCAGCATTCTTCCGTGTTAAAGCACAGAAAGCAGTCATAACTGTAGAAAAATTAGGTATGAATCGTCAGTACAAGCTCGCCATACCAACGATTCTTCGTTCATCGCGAACTGTTTCAGGTGCAGGAAAAGAAAGAATAACAGACAACTTATTTGGATCTACATGTAGACCACTAGCATCGACTATATAACCCAAGTACGTTAATTCCGCTCGGCAAAATCTTGTCAAATAGTAAAACCAGCTAAGCGTAACCGTGAGAGCCAATTTTAACATTTCGAGGTATTTTTAGAAGATATTAATAGAAATCATAATATGGTATAGGTAATTAGTACCTATGATCCTATCTATCAGACCTCGAAAAGTTGTGTAGCCCAAAACGCATCCTAGGAAACTGAAACAGTCCACGGCCGGCAACTGTAAACGCTGTAACTGGTTTAGAATCTTCCTTTAGTGAGATCTGTCAGTAGATGGACCTATTGGTTTTACGATCGACGAATATCTAAATTGATCGCTGCATATTAAAACATTAAGTAAAAAATTGAACAAGAAATGTTTTCCCTTGAGATGTCTAAAAAGAAATCTGAATACATCAGTAGTTTTAACAGCCTACTATGGTATCCTTTTGTCAGATCTAAGATATAGCATCATAGTTTGGGGAGCCTCGTCCAATTCGAAAAACGAGCTGTTAGGATTATTTTTCAGCTATCGTATAAGCAAAGTTGTAGGAATGTATTTAGAGAGAATAACCTACTCGCCTTTTATGCTATATATATTTTTGAATGCCTCCTGTTCTATTTTAAAAACAAAAAATGCTTTGAAAGACATTCCTTCAATCATGCCTATGATACAAGAAATAAGATAAATCTACAAATCCCCAAGCATACGACGACTTATTACGAACGAAGCCCGTACTATAATTGCATCAAATTCTTCAATAAATTATCATTGGATATAAAAAATTTAAATAATTATAGAACTTCTAAATCAAAATGTATATCTTTTCTCATTAAAATTGAACCTTACTGTATACATATTAGAGTATATAAATCATATGCAGCTAGTGGTGTATGTATATAGGACACATTTGATGCACTGATAACGTTTGTCTATTCATCTGTAAATATGGAATACAAAAATATATTATTATTATTATTACTATCTTGACTAGGCAGAAATGAAGAATGCTCTTTTTAGTTACTTGATTTACCTTCCTAACGTTAATGCGGAAATGGTATGAATCGTGTTTTTTGTGAACAAGCAGTATCAATAACAATCGAGGACTATCAGATGGTTCAACTACTCCTAAACGTAGCATGTTGTCGAGGTCTCTATTCACCTGGACCTGTAAATCAGGAAACAGCAGATAGTATCGTCGCTGGATAGACCGTGTGGCGGTTTGGATCTCGTATTCGAGGCAATTGCATCCGAGCGAGAGGAAAAGGTTTAGCCGGGAGCTCAGCCAGCTGTTTATCCTAAAAGGAAGCAGGAGAAAACCTAGACTTGATAGAAGCAAGTTTCAATTGAGGACGGCCGAAGAACCACTTATTATGTCGCAAGTCAGGCACGACATAAAGATTCTACCAAAAATTAATGCCGAGTATGAGAGTTTGCTACGCCAAAGGTATTTCCAAGACACCCAAAACTTTAAGTGTCTACAACAAAAAAGGTTAAGCTACTTTCACCAAGTGCATCACGGTTAGCTCAATTGGGAATGGAACAAGTAGCGAATGAAGAAGTACGAAGATCCAAGTCGTGATTCTGTAACAGGTTCCAACCAGGTTTCTCAATAATGATTCTAGAAGCTCCTGAGTCCAAGAGTTCTGAAAACGAATGATGCAAGGGGGATACCCTTAAGTATGGACGTACATCGTCCGAAGAATTTTCTAAAATAAAACTTAAGCGAAGTGGAAACTTTTCATTAAGTTGTCCAATTTGAGTTCCGCATTGAAAACGTTAACACGAACAGTCACTTGATCGAATGTTTCTTTGTCGTCTTTGTAACAGTTGAGGTGAAAGGAGTACTAGTAGGAGCAGTGCGAGTGACATCATAATTGCCACAACCATAACAATGCATCGTTTGAGGTAGCGGAAACTGCGGCGAAATATGTCCAGCCTGGATATAGTTCCATGATTTAGTAGTAAAAAATCGCCGAGGCGACAACGTCGAAGTAGACGGAGTATATAAGAGAGCAGAAGCTGTTGACGACGTAGCTGGTATTCAGGAGGTTGAGAAGGTCTCCTGATGGTAGTCGAAGCAGGCTTCGGAGAGATCATCCATTGATAAATCGCCTTTTCCGATGCACTAGCATGAGGGCTAGAAGACTTCTCAATAGTATAAGCCTATTCATGAACTAAAGATACTTCAACAGAATTCGAAGGAGATAACGCTTCTACTGAAGCTCGGGTTTCTTCGTTATTCCTGCATAAATGTTTCAAATTATCTAGAGAACGCACATCAACTAAGGCCAAATGGATTAACTAGTGTAGCAGAATGTCTTTGCGTATAATACGCAACTGTTCTGCTATCGAAATAGGACAATTAAACCTATTAAAGAGATTAGTTACATAAAACTTATTGAAAAACACGAAACCTGTTTGAATCTAGCATTTAATCTACATTTCTATTTTTTCCGCTATGTTGATTGTCACGTTATGATATATTTCCTGAATTGTTGTGATTGTCATGGTAACACCACGATAACAAGCACACTATGGTTCATAACGGTGCTAGTACTGTTATGAAAGGGAATAAAGGTTTAATATTAATTGTCGTAATCACTTGAAAGCTGTTGTTAACGCAAAAAATCGTGTACGACACAGGATCCGTTACGTGCCTTAGTACAACAGGTCTCAAAAATTAGCAAAACTCGTAATATACTATTAAAGAGATTAGTCATGGAAACAAGGTAAACTTCAATCCGTTCATTCTTTCCTATTCCAATAGGTGAAAGTCGTAATCGTAGGTTTAAAATTCTGTAGTAAATTTTATCACTAACTCTTCTCAATTCGAAATACTGCAACGAATACACATCGACCGCGCACTAGCTTCACTTGTAAATAGATCACTAGCGTAAATTAATAATGAGGCCATCGAAATGCAGAGCTCTTTAGAAAAGCAGCGACTGAAAGCACACGAGTATTGCCTGAAATTTTGTGTCCCCATTTATGAACGGGGATCGACTTGAAAATCATAGAATCTGTTTAAGCACTACGAGGATGAGAGGTATTTACGTTATCAGAGTAGAGAAAGAGAGACCAAATTCTTCAGTAGCATCGACATGAAGGCTCCTGCCCCATCTGTAATCGAAGAAACTTTCGTATAAAGCTCAACTGATAACACAATCAATTTGGAAAGTCATTTAGAACGTATTTACATCAGATCTTCTAACTTAGCACGACTACGCTACTGTTAGTATGACCGATACTATGAAAGATCTTTAAAGATAGTTTACGGGAATCTCCAGAGTCCCTAGATCCTGAAAACTTGTATATTAAGTCACGAAGCATACCGATCCGAAGATCTATAGTTGCAGCATCCTGATCGAACGAAAATGAATAAAGAGGCGTTACGAAATTAGAGTCACTTCCCAATTTAAGTAATGAGCACAGCATTTTCTGCTTAATGTGTGCGCCCCTAGCTTCACAGATACCCCTAGTCTACAGTGTGTACTCTAATTAATCTTAAGCAAGGCAATTAACTTCGATTTGTCAACCATCATAGGTAAATTTTGAGAAAATAGGAAAGATAGGAAAAACTGATCGAAATAGTATTTCTCTTGTAAAGTCAACTACTAGAGACTGATTAGATAAGGGGCCACGAGTTTTATCAATTTCCAAAGAAGTGGCAGCAATAATAACCTACAAAACTACAGCTCCATACGTTGGACCGCCACTTTTATTTGTCACGATATTCGCGTAGCGAGAAAATATAAGCGACAGATCGTAGAGAAAAGGGGTCCTTACGCGGTGAAAGTAATAAGGCTTGATTTGGCTGAATTTTAGTAACAGAAAGTAGGGGTGGGTCGTAGGGCAAGATGCTAAATGAAGATCTCTGATAGTATCAGAGGAATGCAGTCGACAGCAGTACTGAAGTAAATTTGAGCGCTACACTATTTTTAGTAAAGAACAGAGAGCTTACTATTAAGGCCACACCCCACAGATCTGTCCGATATGCTGCTTTATTAACAATTATAAATACTAACATTCGGGTTGCATCTCCTATGATGGTTTAAAATATAAACATAACAATCGAAAAGTAACATATGAAGTTATGCTTTCTAATAATAGAAAATTCGACTTTAATATACCCCTGTGTAATATTGCTTCTGTCAACTATGAGAATTTTATCAATACTACATAAAGTCTATGTCGGTTCCGACTGGTGTAGTGGTTAGTATGTTTGCCTCTTCACCCAGTTATTAACTAGCGACGTTGACTAGCAAACTAATCTTAGCTAATATTTTCTGATCGCGTAACTCTAAAAACCACTATGCAGTTACGTTTCTGATAGCAAGGGTAAAACAAATCAAAACTATATGAAAAAACAATTATTACAATCATTACATTAATGCAGATAGATATATGGCAGTATTTCAGTTATTTTAACAGTTAGATAATTTAAAACAATTTTCGATTTAATGATTAGGTTTCTTTTCAAATTTATCATTGTAGTTATCACGTAAAGGTAAAATAAGAATACCCTTTTAGTTACAATGTTGTGAAGAACTCCCAAACATATTTTAGCGCATTTAACAGAGTTTTAAAATTCCGTCCATTGCTTCAACTATAATATTTAGGTGCAAGCGCATTTAGAATGACATTTTCGGAAGCCAATAAAAAAGTACCTAAATAAAGGCAGTTTACTTCTCTTCAATTAGGTTCTTCCTGTGCAGATCTAGGAAAAATTCACAACTGTTTCTCCAAGTGAAGACGCAGTTAAAAGCTCTCGACCGTATGGAGGATGTCGCTGGTTCTAAACAGGATCTAGATAGAGGGGGTCATCCGCATAGGTGTAGCTTGCCTGAGCGAGCCAAATTTTCGGATGGCGGAATGCCGAAGTAAATTATATTGCTTTGTCAATCCTTTGTAAAGGAACGCATCTTGTAGTTTCTCACCCAAAATATTGGGAGAATAATCCCATCTATTTCGTTGAAATAACCGGTAACAGAATGACGGTCACTAGTGCAACGAAATTCCTACAAACCAAATCTAACTACGAGAGTGCTTCATCCAGTTATTGAACGCTTCGTACAAAATAGTACACAAGACTCAAGTAAATGTAACAGGCTTTAGTAAATATACAGCATTGAAAGCTAAGAATTTATAAACAAACTTTAGGCTTTTCAAAAACCGACTTTTGTCTCTAAACAATCGGAACAAGGGAACTTAATTCGTGTATTAAAATCAATTCCATGGCGTTGGTTACCGTCAAATGTAGGCATACAGAACGCGAACTTCAATATTTCAATTGAATACACGGTATTTAGTAAAAAGTATACTATTTCAAAAAGGGAACATTATAACGTTTAAAAAAATTCCACGAGATGTTTGAAATAATAATTGCACTCATTGTTCTAAGTTTATTTATTTTGGCAATAAAAATAGAGTTAAAAATGAGGTTATCAAAGTTCGCTCAGTAGAGATGGCTACAATTGAACATAAGAAGATGTTGCAAATAGAAATAACACAAGCTATGATCTTAGGTGATTCGAAGGATGAAGTGCAGTTTCCTCAACCAGAGAGCCCTAAAGGTACTATGCGGGGCAATGGTGACTGATGCGGATAATTTTAAATTCCCGTAGAATAGTGTTCTTAAATTATTTCATAGGGTTTTCTATTTAATTATTTGCTAATTAATATACGTATTTATGCAAATTTTGAAAATTGAACGATTGTGTACTTACAGCTCTTCGTAGCTGTCAGATGTCGCACTGCTGCGCATTTTATTATCGAAGATAGGAAAACTAGAAAACCCTCTCGAATCTTGTACTCGTAAACTTAGAAGAAATTAAAAATACTGTATGATCATCATAACTAGTGTTGCGTTTTACTATTACGCGTACAGTTATCTTCTTATGATAAATAAAATACGTTTTAATGTATTTTACAAAAAAAATGCGATACTTTTTGGCAAAAATTGTTGGCAATTTTAATACTAACGCGATATTTTTTGGCAAAAATTGTTGGCAATTTTAATACTAATGATAATAAAATAGAAAATTGTCAAAATATACAGGGTGATTAGCTTAATTTATCGAAATTAACAATTTGTCTTAGAAACACAAATTTTTAGCAGAAAATCGGATAATTATATCGCAATATAGGAATTATTCAACTTGAAATATTCACTTTATTAGACATTACATTATTTTAAATACCTATTAGCGGCGAAATCTTGGTGTTAGTTGATTGAGTTGTAGGTTTTCTACAATTGTAGCTGTAATGTATTGTATAAATATACATACATCTGCGTTATTAACCTGCGATTTGACGTCGCACCAACGGAGTATTATTATAAATCTCAAACAGTGGCGTGGGTATTGATGTATTACTCGTACGTTAATGATACGATGCAACGCACAATGCTGAAGTGAACTTGACTGTGAATGATTTTACCTTAAGATCCAACTAGTTTTCCCTTAGCTTAAAATACAACCAAATAGTAGGGAGCACACAGCTAAAAAAAATTGATGACTTTTACAAGTGCGTCGTCTAACATTCGTTGTTTGAGAAATTCGGCAGAGTGTACTTTTTATGTGAAACGAACTCATTCATTCATTAAAAATTAATAAGGCCTTGCGATAGTATTTTATTAATTTAGGAAGATTTGTCGAAGAATGCAACCTTAATATTTATTACTAGCAGTAATATAATCTAACAACTGGATCATTTTTATTTATTAAAATTTTTCTAATAGTTTAAACTAGTAGATACATTCTAAAAAAAATTCCATTGAAAACGTTGTATTTTGTAACCATAACATAATTATATTGGGAGAACTAAAAGAATATTGTCAAACAGCAGTGGCGGCTCGTGAGTTCTGAAAGAGGGTGGGCACAAGTAAAATCTTACCTATTTTTTGTACATAAAATCAATTCTCCTATTTTTCAAGCTGGAAAAGACGTCAATGACTTTGTTCTCAAAATCCGGGATAGACTGGGCGAACTTCTTTTCTATTGATAGGACTACCAATGCGTTCAGCCGATCTTCTGACATTGTGCTTCTCAGAAAAGTTTTAATGCGTTTCAGGGTTGAAAAGCA
>JAHWXV010458671.1:0-16812 GCA_024586415.1 Phrixothrix hirtus
CAAGAAAGCGTTCTCGTTCTGCTAGTAATAAGGAAATTTTTCATACTTTACTTGATACATCTGAGCCATTTATTACAAATTTAAGAATATTTACATCGAAGAATACTATAAAACTTGACGAAGATGTCAAGTAATTATTATTAAACTAACAAAAAAATTGACTTTTTTCTATATTTAGATTAATCGTTTTAAATATAAATTCAAAAATCTTACTGTCTTTCTTCGATTTTATTACAGCTTATTCAATATTTCTTATGTTCTTAATGTTCTTATAATTTTTCAATATATCTTATGCTGTATTGGTCTTGCATTAATGATTATTATAAATATACTCTTATTATTTTGAAGCTTATATATGCCTTTATATATGACCAAAATTTTAGTTATCTGTAATAAATAATAAAAAAGTTATTGATTTTTGATCAGGAAAATGCGGTTTTGTCCCATAGTGCGTTGCCCCAAAATAGAGGTGAAGATGAGATTTGTTGACCGCCTGAAGCAAACCATCATGAAATAGAACAGCTTTGTATTTTCCGCTTATTATGCCATATTTAAGCATAGGATGCATTAATATTAAACCTTATGTTAAACGTCATGAGGGATCCTGCAGTTTAATGACGAAGAATCTGATGATTTCCGCAGTTTTGATCAGCGTCTCTTGGTTCTGACCTTCCATGAATGTGCAACAAACTTCGATTTGAGCTTGTCTTTTCTCATTTGTAATCTTTGTAAATAATCCGTTAAACTGATGCCGTAAGAAAAGCCTGTCAGTTTTTCAGCAGATAATCGTAAATCTTTTGGTATCAAACATTGACGCTACCAGTATTTTATGACCATATTTCAGAATTTGGCTTTCGAGGATGAGTTCATTGTTAGTGAACTCTACTCATAAACAGCAGTCTGCAAGAGCGATGTGCTCACTGCACATTTTCAATTTCACCACGTTCAGATAGATTTTAGGGTACACATAGCAAGCATCAAATTTAATAATCCATGTTTTCAACTTTCAATTTGAGTCTACATTGATGGATAAAAAGCAACACTATTGAATTTAACATCACAGTTACGCATATGGTATGTAATTATTGCATTTGTCTGGCCACATCTGGATAATCGACATTTTTGTCAAAATGCCGCTGCAGCAAGGCATATGTCGAATACAAAATTCGCTATTACTTGCTAATTAAAGTTATGTTATACTTCAACGCGATGTGTAAAGCTGAAAAACCCATGTTTTTTCTAGAATTTCGCTTATTAGTTTCGAAATAAAATTTATTCCATCATGAGAAGTTTTAGATCTGGGAAATTGTTTTAAACATTTGTGTCTTCATGATTTCAACTTCAATATGCCTACCATAATTTAGATGATCTTGGAGGTATTTCAACTCTCAGGGGGTTGAAACGTGTGACGTTTGGCACAAAAGAATTTTGGATGAAAATTGAAGTGAGCTAATTATCATAGTGCATGGCACTACAGTTCCCTTCAATGTCGTCAATTACATGTTTTATTTTTAGAAAAATTTAATTTAGAAATGTGTCTACAAAATTGGCGAGTTTTTTTTTCTGGTTTTATAAAGAAAGTAACCTTAATGAGTGGATGTGTGGAGCATCGTGGTTTTCAATCTCGTTTAAAAGTTTTTATACGAAGCCTTTAATTAACTAATCCAGCGTTTATAAAATTCAAAATCAGATTCTGCCCAAAAATTACATAAACTAGCTCAACCATAGCAAACTGCACCAAAGTCAGAACAATTTCTTTTTGTTGATTACGAAAACATTTTCACTTCTCAGAGTTTGTAAAACACATTTTTATCAACGTAAAAAATTTTCTAAATATTACTAGATGTGGCAATTTGTGTATTACATAACATGCATTTGATATCTGATTGCTAATTAATACACTTAGTAATTAGTTTATGTAAAAGGATATATGTATTATGTATATATTAACAGGTAATCAGTATAACAGGAGGTAATTAGTTTTTATGGGTAATGGTATCCGTTTATAAAAAATAAAAATCAAGATCTTTAACGCACTATGAAAATCATATATAAGGAAATATATCAGTATATTTAATTATGCGAATTAATAAATTGACAAGTTAAAAAAATAATGTTACAATTTGTTAAAAATATAGAGTGCACTAAATATTGAAATAAATTTAAGTATAGCACACCTCTTCAGTTTTTGGTAGGTTGCTTCAGGATCTGTTGTCTGCTTTCGTTATGTACTTTTCTATTTTGTTAATTAATTCAGTTTTTTATTTGATTGGCAACATTTTTTAACGAAGAGAAATACGTTAATTGGTTCAAACGTAATGTATACGGTTACCTCGTATTGCTTTCTTCTGATAGATATGCAGAAATTAAATTTTATAGCTATATTTAGGCTTGATTTGGAATAGTGATTAGTGTAAAAATCCGGTTATTATAAGACGTGGTTTTAACCTAGTTTTATCTACGTTTATTTTCTGGGAAAAATTTTTATTTCGGCTGATAAAATATTTTAATATAAATAGAACAAGTTTTTAAAAAAATGAATAAATAAATGAAAGAAGTGTCAAGGTTGATCAATTTCCTGCATCGATAAGTTGATTCCTATGTGTGTTAAATAAATAATTGAGAAACTAACGGTAGTTAAGACGTTTATTACAAGAGCATTCTTATGGTGTTAAGCAATTAACATTGGATCACTTGAAACAATAAGTGTTTTAAGTTATCTTGATGTCATAAATTGTGTATGAGTAGGTGGTTATAAGTGTGCTGAAGTACAATTGTAATGGACTATAATCATGTGTTTTGGTGGCCTCCAAATCTTGAAATAGTGTGAATGAATTCGCGATGATATACATCTCAACCAAGGATTTTAATTCTTCATCGAAACAAAAGGTAGTTTATTGGCTCGTGTTCCAATGCACTATTACAAAACACCGGATGTTAGAATTGCATTGTATGGACTAGTCCAAACTTTATTTGTTAAGATTTATTTATTGCCCTGCTACAGCATTAATTTTACTTTTAAAATTGTATTGTTTTAAATACCGGGATGTTGAATACTTTATCATTAATTAAAATTACCATTTAGTTCAACGTGGAAATGTTGCCTTATTTGATATTCACAAATAGTATAAACGTTGTATAATATTTATTTCCCAATATTCTTATAACTTTTTAATTAAAGGTACATATTACAATTCAAATTCAAAAACGTTAGGTTTAGAAAGAATAAGGACCTCAATCGAATGCGGTTTAGGGAAAAAGTGCTCGGTGAGGTTGCAGTGAATGTTATATCATAAGCGTTTAATTCTCCTGGTTAACTGGTCGTGATTCTATTGTATAGTTGTCACGAAACGTTTTCGCAACAAGAGAATGGAAGATTAATTATCTCTATTTTAATCTATCTTCAACTTCAATTGGATACGTTGTAGAATGCTAAAATATAAGAGTCCCGTATTTTTTATCTGCTCTAAAACGTTTTTATGGGGTAGAAGCCACCTTCAAATTTGGAGCTATATACAACCATTTTGGCAGTTCATATAGATGCAGTAGACCGATTTGAATGGAACAAACGCTAAATTAATCGCTTTCAACACTTTTAGCTTGTTTCAACGGGTAAAACTTCCCTTAAAAATGAAATAGATAAATACATTCTTTGTTTGAGAAATGTGCAATGCCGAAACCAAATTTCAACATCCATTTTTGTTTCCGGAATACGGGGGAGGAATTGAAAGAGTACCAGGTTTGAACTTTATTCTTTAATATATTCGAAAGATGAAAACTAATTCGTATACAATATTTTACGTAGAATTTAGTGGCCAAGTCAAACATTTTCTAGCATGCGCCAATTTCTAGAAATAAATCAAACTAGTGTTTTTAATGGAACGTCCCATGTATTATTCAGTATTTTAAATAAACTTAAATTGCGCTCTTTGAAAATATAACATACTTGGTATGCATTTCAAAGCATTTAGCCTTAATTTTCGACTCTATAAATTCACATATTTGCTAATATAGAAGGCCTAGTGCAAGCTTCTTAAAACGATTTTAAGTAGCTTCATTTAATTACTTTTCATGTTTAACTTTTTAGTACTAAACAATGCATGCAGTAGTTTATTAATTACCAACAATTTACAGAATCAAATTAAAACAATTATTCGAACCCATTTTATTTTTGTAAAAGTCTGTATATAAATTACGGTACTTTATACGCAAAGAAAACTGTTTCTTAAATAAAAAAAGGGGGTATCTTTGGAAAATAATAAATTTTAAATAAGTAAAATGAACAGAAAATTTCAAACTTAAGAGAAATAAACAATGTTCGGATGTGGCATAACAAATTGTGTTTTAAGAAAAGGAGCAGCAAGAAGGGTGTTTTAAATCAAAAAAAAGAAAAACTTCAAAAGTGCTCTAAAAGCTACATAGGGTTAAGCTTGGCCGTGGACAATACCAACGTCTTCAAACTAGAAAGGGAAGCAAGATCAGTTCGAAATATAAGCATCTGATTCATCAAACAAATCATGTAGGGGTAGCTAAGGAAATTAATAAAACCCCTAGACGATGAAAATTCGTTACCTTTCGTGCAAGTGTGAACATTAAAATTACTTCGCGAAACACTAGCGAAAGATCACACTACTAGAAATATAACCAAGTCGGCAGAAGTAACTCTGAGTAATCATGCTAAGATCATACAAATAAATTAATCTAACGTGAAGTCCGCTAGTGCCAAAACACTTTGAAATATTACTTAAACAAAGTAATCAAGCGAATAATGTCCGAAAAGTGTATATCGTGTGAGACTTTATTTAAAAATTGTACGCGTTCAATCCAGGTTTATTCCAAAGCTAACGTATTATTACGCGCTGCGAGACCTGTGGGCATTAGGTACTTGGTTTCCGACGTATTGAACACGTAAGACATTGAAATCAATCAAAAGCATTTGTCAGCGGATAGGAATTTCAAACCATCATAGAGAGAAAACAACTTCCTGGTTCTAATTAAAAGGAAATGGGTTCTAATAAACTACATAAGAATGAGTTCATATTTCAACATCTTACAGAATAAAGTAGATATGAAAGGTGTTCGCCCTGTACCTCAGAAACATAAAAAGAATAACGAAATTTCTGAACTTCTAAAAAGGTAGAAAAGGTTAGGCAAAACCGCAACTTCCTATGTTCGCCAATATGGAGATACCCTGCTAACACCACATTATATTGTAATATCGCCATAGATAGCAAATGTATTACTTATTAATATTGTTCCACTTACATATATTACCTTATTTCGACAACATAGTTTTCATTATAAAAGTATGTCAACATTTATGGATTAACCATATTTAATAAGTATTGATTTTTTAAACCTCATCTATTAAATTTTTGTTCGTATCTCGTAGAATATTATAACTTGACACTATTTGTAAATAAATATTATTAGGTTGAATTACAAGCATTGATACCCCTTAATAATCAATTACGATGGTCCATGTCATGACAAATATTTTTATGCCCCTTGATACAATTTGATGTTACATGAATTAATTACAGATATTAAGGGGAGAATTTGTCTATTTCAATTTTGCTTGAAAACAGTTTTCGCCCGTGAAACAGAGTGAAAGTGTTAAGAAAAGGTAAGCAATTATTGGGGATAAAGGCGATAATTTTAGCGTTTGTTCCATTCGAATCGGTCTACTGTTTCTATGAAAACTGTCAAAATGGTCGCAAATAGCTTCAACTTTAAGAATGGTTTTTACCCCATAATGCTGTTTTAAAATTTGAGTTTCTTATATTTTAGTTGTCTACAACATATTCAAATTTTATCAAAATCGGAGTCAGACCCCTAGCAAGCCTTCCTGTTTAGTATATCATAACTAAAATCTAATCTAGTCAATTGAAGGCATGTTCAATTTGCTCTTTGATATTCCTCTTTCAAATGCAACTACCCCAATCGACCACTTCTGTCCAAGTTATCCATTTTAAATTTTGAAACTGGCCAAATGGTACAAATAAATTGTATCAACTATATTCAGTGGTGCTCAGCGGTTTGTCAGAGCTTGGTAGAGTATAAAGCGTAAAAAAACATTTTCAGAGTTACTTTGATAGACACAAAACCATATAGCAAAGATCAACGCGTGACCAACGCTTGACTATCCACCATTACGGATGTACCTGTATGTCACAAATTAGAATATTTGTTAAAATAAATATACTTTATTCTTCATTATGTATTTTGTTTTGAGCATTGTTATGTGCGTATGTGTACACTTACTTATAGATACCATCTTCTTCGATACATAATAATGAAGCCTAATTTTGACTAAAAGAGACGTTTCTATTATGTACTTTAATGTAATCGATATATCAGCGTCCATTTTGTTGTCAATTTCAAACTTTTCTGTGTAATCTTTAAAATGTACGTTGCCGTGGTTGTAAATGTTAGCTGATTAATTAATAGATATAATTTTAATGCCAAACCAACACGTTATATTTGTTTTGATTTTAATTTTGGTGATAATTGCATAATAACTAATTTTAGTAGCTTATGGTCCTTTGTCATGGATATCGGTCCACAAATAATCTGCTTCCCACTTTCCTTTGTTAAAATGTTAGCCTTTGTTAAATACGCTATTATGAACAAATATGACAAAATTAAATACAATAATTTATTAACGATTCAAAATTAATATCAAACATATAATACACAAACTAAAAAATGTAATAAAATAATTATACATCTATAAATATGGAATGATACACGAATAAAAATCCTTTAAAATGCACATAATTATTAAGAACACATAAAAATTATTAAGATTAAAGGTAAAGCAGCTTTAAAAAGATCTTAGGTTAAATTATATTATTTAGAATTAAACAAGTATTCAATATTTTGTGAAATTTTACGAATGAACTTTCAAATATTTCTACCTGACTTTTAAAATTATAAAAGGTGTCAACTAATATGATTGTTGTTAATAATATTTGTTGAATTACGTAAACTAAAATTACACTTTTTCAATAAGAAAATGAAATCTAAATACACGCCTTTCAGTTTAACTCGAAGTAATCATACACAAATGTAATTGCTAATGGTAGCTATGTACCTTCAAATATAATTTATTTTTTAACTGGCCTTTGTTGCGCTTACAGGTAAGGGATTATAGTTAAACTCCGAGACTTGCTATATGCTATATGGACTATTGTAACTCATTATCGTGGTTAAATTATTTTCTCTTACCTTTAAAATTGCAACTGATATACTCAACAAATAGAGAGGTTCCTATTTGGCCTAAATGATTTCTTTTACGATACAATTTATATCGGGCCTTCTAATTAACCACTTCTTTTGTTTGGTGTTGTAAACATTGTTTATTTATTTTTTTGTTCTTCACGACTGGTAAGAATCTCAGACGATAAATTCACGGAGGTAAACAGATCACGAAAATGCGTTGTTCTTCTGGTATATAGAGTTTTATAATATTTCCTGTATTCCTGGATCGTTTGAATTTACTTAATCATTTTAAGTTTACAATTCGTTTATACCATTTTGTCAGGGATATTTTAACTAGAAATGTATTAGTATTTAAATATTACTTCAATCATAATAGAAAATTTTCTAAAACTGTTAGTCAACTAAAATTCCTCATTAAATTTCAACCTTTCTTTTACATGTATTTTCTAGGATTTAGTAAATTTGCCGATATTGCTATGTTCATAAGTTTTGTCTATCTTCGTTATCCTAAAATAACTATTTACGTTTTGATGCATATTACTAATGTCGAAGATATATTTTCTTGGAAAAGTTTAACGTTTCTGTACTTACTGAAACGGCATGTTGGTACGAGTCAATTAAATTATAATTAATGACATCAACAGTAGTAAGGATTCCTCCGTCCTAACCTTTGTATTGCAATTGAAATAGAAGGCATAATAAAAATTTGTTTCTATATACAATAACCGAATATATGCTACACATTCACTTATTCTAAAATGTCTTCCTTGGGGTTTATACTCTTATTAAAGACGTTTTGTTCAGCAATTACTTTGGATGATTTTAATTGAAATATTAACTGAAAATAAGGGATTCCCCGAGTTCTTCGAAAATTACCATCAATTTTTATTTAATAAGGAAGCTTCTCTACAGCTTTGATATTGTAAAAGCTCTCGCGAATTTTTAACAGAATTTTCTAATTATAACGTTACTGCTATATATAAGCTTGAGCCGAGAATATTCAAAAATTTATTTAAACAAAAGTACAAAAATTTCTTTAAGAAAAGTACGTTCACAAAGCGCTGTTTTAATGAATAGTAGAGAAGTTAAACTGTAACCAACCTAGAGAGGTTGTTCAGTTATTAATAAATAAATGACACTAAATATTGTTAGCTTAAATGTTAAATGTACCTATACATTTAGGTGGTTAAAAGATAAATTGTCTTGTTTTTTAAAGAACCGCCCTTAATACTAATATCACCAATAGTAATAAACTTCATGAATTTACATCTTCGCCGCTTTAAAAATACAGAAAAGAATGGAATTTCCTCTATTCTAATTCTTAGAGCGATAATTATAACTAATAACAGAGGTGCAAACTCTTACCTCCCGAGAAAAGCGATCCGATAGGCAACTTCTGCCGTGCAACTATGTAGTAAAATAACAATAGAAGCTTTATATGATACATTTCTCTTCTGTCATTTACATATTACCATCAGAGATGAGGCAGGCTGCTTCGTTTGATTACTTTGCATTTGATTTATTGAATATTCCCATCCAATCTTTCTGGGGAAACGGTTACATTTTTATGATGATTGTTTATAACCACGTTTACGATAGTAATCATTTCTGCCGTCCTGCATTGTTATTCTTTTATCACAAATTTGATAACATATTAACCATAAATTAACTGTAATTTTTTGTATACCATGGGCGAGAATAATTTGTTTCCTCACTAAATTATTAAATTTTGTTTAACTGTGAAGTCAATTTACAGGTCAACAGTGTTGAAGAAAACTATGATTAGTCATATCAAAATGTTGAAACAAACGGTCACCAAGCTTGAGGTGCAAATGAACATCTCAAAGGTTCTTGCTTAAACTTACGAGAAAAATAGGCGAAAATAACTGTGTCTTGTTCCTCTTCCATTAATCCTTGGGTTACTTATTAATTATCATTGTTGTCAATCTTGTAAAAGTTTTGTATTTGAAAGCAAGGATATAGACAAGTATCAGCCTGTGTTCCATGACGTTTGCGGTAGTTAGTATACCAAGCGCTAAGAAAATAAAATCAACAAGTTTTAGCACTAGCCAAGTTGGCGCTCAGCTCCTACCAATTATCCATCAACAAAAAATTAAAATAACAGGTAAATACATTAAAAAGACTTTCCCAACTTAAGTGTGAAAACTGTATATTATATTTTTTACAAGCATATAGTATACTATAGTATGGAAAGGTATTACAATCATATAGAGAAAATAACAAATATGTTGTGTTTCGGTTTTCTCTAGTTAGTCGGCACCTAATGCAGATGTGATTATTATCTCAATTATTCAAGTTTGAAATGAATATAATTCTGGACCTTTACGAGGCTGACGTTTCATATAGGGGCATTAAGTTCATAAAGATGCAGGTAATGTGTTAAATTTTTGTCGAGCATGGATAGGAGAGGTTCGCCAATGACGCCGTCAGGAAAACCAGGAGCAAGGAGAAGTATTACGAAATGCCATGATCGGTAAGCACCATTGCCTAGCGTTACAAGGTCACGGCATTGATTTCGCTCTCAATTCAAAAATTAATCTAAATTAATGGAGAAGTGTACCCGTAACATCAATCTACTTCAGCAATTCGACGTGCAATTTGCGTCTAGAGGTAAACACGGGTATTTTTTCGCAGCGCGTCCAATGCTTGCAAGTGAACTAACGCATATGGGCGTTCTGTCCTTTTGTTTCAGATATTCTTAATATTTATTAGAGTAGTAAGTAATTAATTACCTTTTAACTCAGTATTATACTTTTTTTAATCTTTGAAAACTAGCTGCAGGAAACTCCGTTTTACAACGACATCAAGCCACAATTGCTATTGCTGTTCGTGTGCATTGTCAAGACATATGAGGACAACTAGGACTAGATGTGGACACAACTTCCAGCTTGAAATCAACGCTAGTATGCGTCTGCGCCAAAACCTAGTCGTACGCACGTGTGGCTTGACGACGGCCGAAAAATATTCAAAGAATTAAAAGAAGCTATGGTAATAATTTGAATGCGATTTAATTACTTACCACCTAAATACCTAAAACGAAAAAAGAACGAAACACTACTGCGCATTATTCCACTTGTAAGCAAGTACTACATCCACTTCTTTAGATGCACATTGCACGCGTTACCCGCGCGGCAGATTCGTGCTACATGCATATCCGTCTTTATTAATTTGAATTACTTTTTGCGCTGATTTATCGCACCTAGACAGTTGTTCTCAAGGGATTTATTTAAAACAAACGTTTGGCATAGATTAAAGGTCAGAGTAGTTTCGATGACAACAATACAGCGTAGAACTAGAAATTTTGGACTACTATCTTATCGGTCATAATGAAGATAATCGATTATTGAAAGCGGTTAGTTTCGTTGTTGTTTGACTATGCGTAACCGTTTCCAAAGGTTCAAAGGGTAATGCGGTCGAAAATGCAATCTGTAAAATCATGTGAAGCGCCCTATGGCACGCTATTTGTTTCGGAAATGGATCTCTTAATCTTCATTTAGGATAGCATAAAAGCTCAGCACTTACTTAAATTTGAGGAAGTAAAAACAAGGATTTTCAGGAGCGCGATACACATTTACATGTTACTTTGACCTTCAAGATCCTATGACATATCGTTCATTCAGAATTGGAACATGATGGGTTTACAGTATGCTTTAAAAACCCTAGCTGTTCTTTGTCAAGAGATTCGGGTGGTTTCATAATTCTTTGTATAAGAATATATTGATCGTCGTATTCAGGTAAGTATAAGATGAGGTTCTATATATTATTAAACACTATACTGTTACGTTTCTTATAATTGGAATTCTCATCATTTGTTACTGATTAATATAAGGATGATACATTATTTTGATTAATATACGCCTTTTATTTCCGGGTGTAACGATTTTAATAAAAAGTAGCATACGACCTGACCTTAGCTAGGAAAAATATATTTATTTATTTATTTACAGATTTTTAACACTGACACCCTTCAAAACACTCCCATTTAGATTTTATACACTTCTTCTAGCGGTTCTGCCACTTGTGAGAGAACCTTTCAATGGTCTCTTTTGGTATGCACTTCAATTAAGTCGTCACCCAAATCGGGGTCCTCTCAATGACAATTTCAATTTTAAAAATAGCTAGAAATGGTATATCAGGACGGTAGGGAGGATGACATATCTGAGGAATGCTGTTTTTTGCCAAGAAAGTCTGAATTGCATGAGAAGAGAAGAAAGGGCGAATGAATTATCGTGATGGAGTTGACAATTTTTGGCTGCCCATAAGTCTGGCCTTTTACATCGCTTGGCATCGTGAAGGCGACGCATTGTTAATTTTTTCGCCTTTTGGTGCATACTTATAATGCACAATCCCCCTGAGTCGAAAAACACGTCAATATGATTTTAATTTTGCTGCGCATTTACTATGCATGTTTCGACCGTGAATATAGAACTTTGGTTTCTGGGTTATACCCAAATACATGTATCTCTTTGCCAGTGATTACAGTCTTCAGAAAGTTACATTCTAAATATCTTTTGTAACTTCATAGCACAGTTGTTTTTGGTCCATCGTTAACAGCTTTGACACAAATTTTGCAGACAAGCGATTTAAACCCAAGATTGTTGGTTAAAATGGAATGCACCGAACAAATGCGTGTTTCAACCTCTGTTGAAACCTCCTGAATAGCAATTTGCCGGTCGTTCATAACCAAAGTTTCCACTTGTTGCGATTGTACCACTTATTAATTTGTGAGACTCATACCATGGTTTCCAATAGCTTGCTGAATTTTATGAATAATTTCCGATTCGGTATTACCCAGATTTCTGCTAAATTTATGCGTTACCGCTGCTGAACCTTTTCTGTCATTTTAAAACTCGTAACATCCGGCGACCTTAGGTACACGTACTCACTCAAAGTGAAGGAGCGCTAGAGCCTAGTGCATCTTTACACCCTAGGTCAACCCACGCATTACATTTCATCGCAGTTGGAAATATGAAGTTGGATAGGATTTGAACAAACCTATATTGTGGTGAAAACTCACGAAAAGGTTATCTTGCAATGCATGTATTTATTCCTAGTTTTTAAAATTAAATACTGATAGTATTATTCGTCTTATCTTCTATCTAGAATACCGCTTCACGTTTTTATTAAACTCGTATATTTACTACATGCTGGAGTGTGGATGCTGGAGTTCTTGTCCTATGATGGGTCCAATATTTTTAAACAATTTGCAACTGCTTAAAAATACTGTACCGAGTTTCTTTCTAAATCGTTTGCATGATGGTGATTGTAGAATGACTTTCTAGCAGAATGAAGATGAAGTCACTCTTGGACTATTTGAATTCCGGTCATTTATAATAAAAACGTTTTGGTACTCGAGGATCGCAAATTTTAGCGCATAGGATTTTGACATTTGGGTGCCATTAACTTCAATAAGCTGCATTTAAAGAATTAATTGTAACTTTTTATTATGATTACTATTGCATTGTTTCTAGGACCGTTAGGATTTCAAGTTCAATTCTATATTTATGTTTAGGGAAGTTGGTTTACAGGTTTGTAATTAAAAATAAAATATTTTGCTCTACAGGTTTGAGGAGGCTTTCTAAATATTCTTCGTTGAATTTGGGGTGCCCTTTTAAGGTTTTTTGTTGTGTAAGACGTATACCTAGTAATATATTTCAAGTATTACTTCAATATTACATCGATTTTTGAAAGATTAAGATACTATGACAACTTTTTATTAAAACACTTTTAAATCTCAGCTAAATTGTTAATATTTTATAGTATAAGGTAGTTTATATCTCATAACATAAGTCCATCAAATATTTTAGCGATATCATGTTATTTAATACGACTTTTTAAAAACTAAATAAAATTGGAAGACTTATAGAATAAACGTTACATAAATAATTAATCACATAATGCGGTAGATAAAAATTTAAAAAAAAAGCAAAATGTAAAAGCTATTCGGTAACGTATGGTAAATGTCAATCCTAATTATCTAATTAATTTAGTTGATTAACATAAAGTGATTATAATTAATTTGTCAATTATTATTGACTTTAGTAGCTCCTACTTATTTTTATCTCAAACTTTAAGTTTGTGTAATCACAATCGATTTTTCTTTAGAATATCCTGGCTGCATGTCATTTTAATTAACGCGGACGTTATGTAGATAATAATGAAACCAAATGTTCGTGTACTTACATTTCTGTTTGATTTTGAATTTTTTTGAAGCCTAGTTTGCTTATTCGATAGTCTATTTGCGTTAGAAAATTTAATTCGATTTTAGGAAAAGACTTTAATATTGAACCAGTAGGCAAAACTATAATCGAAACTACATGTGATTTAAGTTCAGGTTTTTATTAGGCAAATTCTGCTACTGACTTTAAGATGATGTTATATGCATCTTTGTCACATCAAATGTGGTACAACATGATATTAAACAAGTTTGAAATGTAAAGGGGTGTCTCGATGAGAACTTTCACAGCGGTAATGATGACACATTTTTAAGGACATTTTACCATTTAGATACAATTAAAATTCTAAAGAGAAATCAGAATGAATATTTATTTCTTACTGCTCTAAAAAGTCATTTTTAGTAATTTGTTATTAATGGTAATCCTTTACGAATTAAGAACTAAACACATTTTTTGAATAGATCCTTAAATCTAATTTAATAACATGATTGATAATTTTAAATAGAAGTAATTTAAAGAATAAAAATGTAGAAAGCATATTTTGTACACTGAATAACTAATAACTGGAACGGTTCCTAGAAGAAAATTAATTTCAACTAATAAGAATAAATTTGTTTCCTTTAAATGACTAATAGTGCGGTTTTTAAGTTTCAGGTTGTTAAAATACAAGTGCGTAAATGTCATCCATTTACATTAGATGAATTTTTAAATAAATTTATTATACACCATTGGATATTGTAATGAATGCAAAACACTTTCAAACGACTTCCGATAGAATGAATGGAAATTGAAAGGTGTTAGAAAGAGCAGAACAGTTTTACACATTTGGAGGTCGTTAAAATGAAATTTTATTCAATGGTATTTTAAAATTAGGTTGAAGAGAAAATTTTCTATCAGTCTTAATGGGTACATATCATAAGCGGCTTCATAATCTTATATTACATAAAACACCCGCATAGGTCAAAAATCAGTACCTATTGTTGCAATTTTTAATTGTATAAAAATTGATTTAAACAGATAAGTATGTATCTAAGTGAATAATTACCCTATTACAGTCTTTGATAATAACATGTTTAGTTGCTTTGAGGTATTCATATAAAGGTCGTTTTGTAATGATGTTCAATAAACTGGGTTAAAGTGGTATAAATCCATTTATTTTAAATTTATGAACAGATTATGTAAAGTAAAAATAGTTTTTATGAAAAACCTGTGTTATTAAGATAGCGGTTTAGTAGTTAGCGTGTTTACCTTTAAGGCTAAAGAAGGCGGCTTCAGACTTAGCCCAAATCGATAAAGATTTTTCAGCGAAACAAATTTAAAAACGTGTTTGGTATGTTAAAAACCCTTAAAGGAGATTGGAACACCACTAGAGGCTGAAATAAAATTAGTAGATGAAGTCACGAGGACTATTCCGGAACCCCGACCATAAATAAAACAAACAATTAATAGAACGTAATTTTTAAAAATTAAATATCAGCATCCACCTACTGAATTTTCATTGCCCAAACTATTTTAAAGCATTTTCAATGACATTTACCTAAACCTAGTTATATTTTAGCGAAAAGTAAATATACAAATGCTAATTAAAAATTATGTCTAACCGACAGCTCCAACAATGGAAGTGCAATACATTTTTCTCCAGAAACGCTTTATTAGGCACAATTGCACTCAGCAACTTTGTCATTGCCTTACGAGTGAGAACGGCTGGTTGTGAATCATTTACGACACTACAATCGGGGTGATTTTAAAATACACTCAGAGATTGAAAGTATGGAAAGCTTCTTGTTATTTCTTTGGCATGTAAGAACTCCACTGCGGCCTCACAATGGCAAATAATGACCTAGTTAATCCTCATAATTATTCCAACAGTTAAGACTAGAGTGATCGATTAAAATAAATTACAAGCTTATGTATACACATTTTCTTATTACAAAGTTTTGATCGAAGTGCTTCGTAACTAAGCTTGTTATTGCACTAATAACTTCTCTAACGTGTCCATAAAGTTACTACACAATATAGAAATTAGAACTAAAAAAAGCAAATAAACACAGTATGAAACTAAGTACTTTATTTCGTTATGCATTTTAGAAAACTGGTTGGACCACAGCCACATAATTTTTCTTACGGCATAATTGATTCTTTTTTCAACACTTCCGCACTTTCTGCTTCTTGGCCATCATTATAAATTATTTTAGAGCAATTTCCTAAAAGTCTTCGATGAATCGGTGGGTTAGCTTCCGTAGGTATAAATTTGACTTTTTGCTTGTTTAACTATTCTATGGTGGTTTCTGGAATAGTGGCAAGTTGATAAGTTGATGCTAGCTATTATAAATTTTAGCAGTTTATCCGAGTATTTTTTATGTAAACTTAAGGACTGATAGCAAAACTTCGTAAGGTTCAGATGAAGTGGTTTGAAATTCTGATCTTAGGGTTCAAACTTCGCTTTTATATAATTTTACATTTTTAAGTGTATCTTCTTCAATTTCATTTGTTCTTGTTACTGTTCGAAAACCTAAAATACTTATCGTCTTCAATTATCAATTCTGAATCGTTGTTCAAAAATGTCTGTCTACTGTTTTACAGTGTTTCAAATTTATCTTCCTCAAATTGTGTTGCCAACTATCACATACTAACAGCAATTTGATTTCCCGCGAATGATTTAATATTTTTGGCAGGCATATTCTTGTCAAAATGAGAAAATCTAACGTATAGTGTTTTACTACACAAGCCCTTTTGCAGAAAATGGTTTAAATGGTCGCTTTTATTTACCTAGACAAACACTTCATATACTCGTTTACGAAAATGCGAATATCAGTTACAAACTTCTGCCTTGTTCAGCCCAGCGTCGCAGTAATTTCTACGTGAACAATTATTATTTCTTGGACAAATTATTTATGAATATTTTTCTGAGCTTTGTTTTGCAAGCGTATACCCACTAAGTTGAAATATGAACTTACAAACTTGTATTTTCTTTGCTTTACTTGACTAATGCAATCTAGATTGACGTAGACAATTTATAGATTGAATCAGTTTTGCTGGTATCCTTGTGTTTGTAAATTATATGTCTGCAAAATTAATTATAAGAATAATTGCATTTTTAAACCTTTTGTGACAGGAATATTATTCTATACGAGGTGTTAAAAAAAACGTTTAAATATTTAAGGAGCATATAGTATGACCGAAAACAAGTAAAAAAGTTTTAATGAAGTTGAGGCCGCGAATCAACCGTTTTCAAGATAAGAGCGATTTTCGTTTTTGAAAATCAAAGAAAGATACAAGTTTCATATGTATGCTGTTAGATTCACGTAATTTAATTCATAAATTAACGCGAATCTAACATAGAAAAATTAAATCAATTGTATAGATTTATTTTTCTAAAAGATTGTTAATT
>JAHWXV010458674.1:0-10991 GCA_024586415.1 Phrixothrix hirtus
CTTCCTCTTTCCAATGGTATGTAAATTGTTTATTTTAAATGTATACTTTAATAAATACGAATTTATTAAATTGGGGCATTCATTTAGAATAACCCTGTACAATATACGGTAATGGCGCCCATATGATGTACCAAAAAGCTTTTTTATAAACTAATAAAAGGTGTCAAAGGATTTGACATTCACCAGAAAATTTTTTTAAATTCAATAATAAGTATTTCAAGTAATTAATTAATAGAACAACATTCCAAAAAGTAGCAATGTGATTAGTTACACTGCAGCGTCTTTGCAAAACGCGGGGTATTGAAATCAAATCAGACGACGATTCAGAAATATTAATTACCCTATTAGAAGAATACGACTGCGCAGGCCAAAAACGTATGGACGCAGAACAAAATTGTTTAGTAAATGAATTAGAACAAAAACGTATTGACGCAGAACAAAACCGTATCGCGATGGACGCCGAGAAAAGACGTTTGGATCATGAATATCTCATGGCTGAATTAAATTTAAATAAAACAGTTAACGATAATTCGCAAAATCATACGCGCATCCTAACCAAGGCAGAACTGCGTGTCAAGGAAAATGGAAAAGGACGAAGAATGTGTCTACACGTATTTCGAAAAAACTCTACGCACCAGTTTAATTGATAGGATTAAATGGGGAAAGATGCTAGGGAAATTTCTGCCGGGAAATTCATTAGAGGCATATACACGTCTAGAAGACGAACAACTAAATGATTATGCGACCCTAAAATGAACAGTAATTAACGTTTATTCGTTGGGGCTGGAGCATTGTTGCAAATGTTTTCGCGACGCACGTAAGTTAAAAACGAAACGTATATAGAATACGGAATTAGATTACACGTAAATTTAGAAAAACGGTTAAAGAAAGTAAGTATAGATTTAGGTGCAACTAAGTTAAAACAACTCATAATGCAGGGGCACTTCTATAAAGGCTTACCTAAAGCATTAGAAGTCTATTTGTTGGATCACATGCCTAGAGATTTAGATGCAGCAACCGAATTAGTGGATAAATATGCGAAAACTGTTTACTCGAACGACACGCTGAATAGTCCTACGTTTGTCCGTAAAAGTAAGTTCAATAGAAACGGGAAAGGTAAAACGAATAGCGGGATAGATAAACACGCGGTGCCGTTCGATAAAAATGACAAAACCGAAAATAAGGACGCTAACAGCTCTAATAAGGCAGATTCACCGAATAAGACACCAAAGCGTAAAGGCTGCATTGTGTGTAATTCCACGGACCATAAATGGTACGCGTATCTACAGAAACGAGCGCTACATTTAAGCAACTTCGCGGGAAAAGCTGAAGTTTGTTTGAAAGAATCTGAATTCTACAGACACGTAAATGGGCTACCTATAACGGCATTATACGACACCGGTGCGTTGGTAAGCATCATAAAAGTGGAAATTGTAAGACTGCACGGAATTATCTGCGAACGCGTTCATGTAAGGCAGATATTTTCACCCGACCTAATAATGATACCAGTAGCGAGGGTGTACGTACAAAGTGACGTATATACGGGCTTCTTGGAAGCGGGTATATATGGTATTTTGCCTTATGCCTTGATATTAGGGATGAACGCAAATTCTGAGACAGCGGAAGTGAGTATAATCATCCGGTCCAAGGCACGCGAAATCGCGAAACAAGAAGGGGAGCAAGCGGATCTTGAGATTAATAACATTGATAAAAATACTCCGCTAGCAATTAATTAGAGAACAAAGGCGGACAACGAATTAAAACCTCTTTACAATCAAGTAGTTAAAAACAAAGACGGTCTCCTCGTAAGGACGCGCCACGGCCTAGAAATTCCACCAGACCACAGAGAAGTAGAAACTGCGCAGATAATAGTCCCGAAGGCATTGCGTGTTAATATGCTCAAGGAATTTCATGAGTATATACGCAACAAGACGAATAGGTGTAAACAAAACCTATTAAGGGATTATTGGTGGCCTAGTATAAGGAAGGACATTAAGGAGTATTATGAGTCGTGTCTTGCTTGTCAAAATCTCAGGGGAATAAGGCGGTACAGAGATAAAATGGTATGTGCTCCACTTGTGCCAGAACAGTGGGCAAGAGTAATAATTGACATAATAGAGCCGTTACCATTAACTGAGCGAGGGAATAAATATATCCTAACGGTAGTTGATGCGTGTATACGATACCCTTTAGGCGCACCGATAATTGCTCGCACTTAATAGGTATATTTTGTAAGTTCGTTTGGGTGAAAGCAATTCAAAGTGATTTAGGCACAAGTTTTAAATTCAACTTAATGCAGGAATTATGGAGAACTACAAGAGCTAGACACATATTTAGTCCCGTGCGTCATCCGCAATCCATTAAAGTCCTACACCGGATAATTAAGCACTCAACGCATGCCATATTGTATGGAGAACCTAGACTAGAATGAGATCAGGTGCTAGGATATGACATCTTTGGGATAGAAAACAGCGTAAATGGAACATTAGGTTTCAGACCTAGTGAACTACCGTTCACACACGCTAACACACGAGCTTTGGCTAGAACCGGGTACTGCTGACGAAAATATGGCACGGTTAGTAACAAAGCATGCAATCATGGCACATGTAGCGCTAGAAAAGGCAAAAGAAAATCACGAGAAACAAATTGCGTAGTACAAAGTGTATTATGATAAAAACGCTAGACCGCAGGATTTCAAAATAGGTCAGAAAATGTTAGTTTCAAGGCTTTCCAGGAAGAACAAGCTAGAATGCTTCTGGAAAGGACCGTATGTAATTTTAGATAGAATAAGTAAATTGAATTATCGTCTAAAGGTTAGCAAAAAACAACTCGACATTTTTCATTCCAACTTAAAGCTGTATGATGAAAGGCCGCCACAGTTAGTTAATTTAGTTAGTGTGGAGGAAATCGAGCCTTCAGTATTCGCTCCGAATATAGAGCATAGTACGGTGAATGAACTATTAAAAGAAATAGACATAGCAAATGCGACGGTAGACCAGCAACGTAAACTTAAGTTAGCTATAAGTAAAATCTGCGAAGTGTTTAGTAATGTTACAGGTAGAAACAATTGGATTGCATTGATAGACGAGGAGCCGATAACGGTATGTGTATATAGAGGGAACCCCACTATCACGTAAATGATTAGAACGAAAATCGACAAACTCCTCGAATTAAAATGGATTTATCGCTGTATCAGTGCGCCCGGTGCGCCATCATTTCTTGTACAACGGGACGGCAAGCAACCACGACTGTGTGTAAACTATAAAAGTTTAAATAGCTGGGTAGTAGCATAGAAATACGATATACATTGCGTGGAGCAAGTAATTGAAAAAATTGCGTCGAAAAGTTATATAACACGCTTTGACTTGAGTAGAGGTTTCTTTCAAGTTCCGGTAGCGGAAGCATATCAAGTCGTTGGCGATAATTAGCTGCGGTAGCATGTTGATCATATAAAACTTCACTCGAATGTATCCCATAACTTTCGGTGAAATTCTTTAACTTAATTTTGTGGCTCAGTTTCTCATATTTCTGGCATAAATGGCATGTGTTGTTCAAATAATTAAATATTCTTTCAAAATACATCAAAATTTCGTAGTGTATCTGCTTTTCGTCGTGTTTAAATAGTTTCTGTGTATATGTATACTTGAAATTCGGTCACTATGGGTATATCATAGCGTAATGCTTAATTACTGCTAAAAGTTTTCTTTTAAACAATTTGTACGTTACGATACTCTTTGGTTATCCATGCTTAACTTTAAAACATCATATAATTATTTTAAACTGCCTGGTATATTCGTTTATGCACCAGTTTTGTGAAAAAAATTAATTTTTAGTTTGTTTTAATATTAGTTTGTCAAGGGTAGTTTGAAGAAAGTCAAAGATGTCGCCAAAGGGTTACTAGAGCGCAAAGAAGAACAACCGGACTGATGGCTGTTAGTGACCGTTTTTTCAACAACCAGGTCTATTGCTAACGAATGGTTTCAAGGAGAGCGGCATTCAGTAAGTCTTCGTATTGTTTATCACTGGTGCTACCCCTTACAGCTTTACATCGGCAACAACGCTTACACTGGTACAGAGAGGGACTTTGGTGGAATATGGAGTAGAATCAAGTCATGTTTAGTGAAGAATAAAGTTTATCTATAGGAATGAATGACGGCCAAATGAAGGTTAGACGCGGTGAAAAGCACAACATTCAATTTTCAGTCGAAAGGCATGTCCATCGCAGTATGGGTGCTATGGCAGTAGATTTCCTTCAATTTTCAATCAAGGCAATATAACTGCCCAGTGATACGTTCAGGAAGTAGTGAAACTCTATATCCTTATATTTATTTAAATTCTGGAAAATGTCATGTTTCAACAAGACAGTATTCGTCTTCACATTACAAGGATTTCCTAGAACTGTTTTGAAGAACAACGTTAACCTTTTGCTTGAGCCACCAAGATATCCGGATCTTGCGCAATGTGAATATGTGTGGGACAGATAGGAGGCTAAGAAATTTATCTATCCCACCGTTATAACACGGCATGGAATAGACTAAGTTGACATCGATAGCTTTTTAGATTCGATACCACATGTTATTAAATGCGTAAAAATAAAAAACTGCTGCATATTATTCTTTCAGATTTTAATCATTTTAAAATTTTCATAGTTCAAAGATTTGTGCAAATTTGATCAAAAAATTCCAACACGCTCTAGCTGGTGCAATTTCTAAGCCATGTAATATATTTAGCTAGAATACTCATAATGCATCTTTAATCTATAACTCAAAGAAAGGTCGATATGGAGAATCACTAACTACTGCTAGTTCTTTATAGTTCAAAATGCACCTAGCTGATAATATAAGAAATGATGTGGATGTAAACTGGTAGCTGAAGGATTTATTCGTCAACCACGACGTTTGTATTTATAATTCCAATACTGGAAACGACAAATTATCCCCCTGGATGTTTTTTGCTAGTCATGTCTAACTCTCTAGGGCCTGCTATGCTCATATTGCCAGTTCCAGTTCTCAAAATACAATATAACTGCCAGTAACGTAACATGTCTAGGTAGACTGCAACAGTCGCTATGTAATGCTCCAGGTTTCTTTAGGAGATGTACCAAGAGTAGGCCCTGTTAAAAGTTTACTGTACGATATAACTATCAGTAACGTGGCCTATCTCGGTAGACTGTCCCGATCGCTATGTAATGTTTTAGGTTTCTTTAGGAGATGTATCAAGAGCAGACCCTTTTAAAAGGAATTAATCAGTTTTTAACATACATGTTAATTCTTAAAATAAATATATTGGGATTGCGGTTTTTAGTTTATCTTAGTAATTGTAATTTAAAAAGCGTTTTAATTCAAGAGAAAATGGAACAGATTACGTAATTACTTGTTAGTGCTCCAATTCTTTAGAAATATATGGAAATGTTACATTGTACTTATACGCTAATTGATTCTCTGATCAATTAATCTCTCAAAGTTCCTTTAGATTAGTAAATTCCTACATTCCAGCATCCGTGAATGTTATAAATAGGATGGGAGTCTATAAATAGGGTGTTTGAGAATTATCTGACAACGCCTAAGCACAGACCTTTGGGATCAAATGATGACGAATTGTCAAAAAAAGTTATGTAAAAGTATAAGCCATCGAAGATGATTAAAGTTTTCTTTGACTTATTAATTACCCTAGAACGTCACGACCGATTTTAACAAAATATAGTATGCTAGTTTATGATGTTACAGTAATCGTTGTCCTAAAATAAAATTTAATGGATAATTTATAACACTTTGAGACCTAGAACTTTTACTGTGAGTATAATTTTTAAATTTTAATGGTTTTCTTTGAATGTGCACATCTTTTATAAAATATTGCGTTTTGAACCTTCACACGAGAATAATACGTATCTTTGTATGCTTAAAATTCCTTACCTTTTAGTCAACATTAACGTGTTTACCATTTTTAATGTAAAAAAACTATGGATCGATTTAATTATAAGGTACTATACAGTAATGCATATAAATTGTGAATACTCTAAACTGATTAACGCTCTCCTTATTTAATTCATTGAATGATCAAAATTACCACCATTGTATTAGCCTGTCTTAACAAGGAAGTTCCTATATTTTGAAAAGTGTTTGGAATTTGTCGAATTTCGTTTATCGCATTCAATATTCTGTTCCAGAGATCTTCTTGTGTGTGGACTGGAGTGTAGTATGCTTTTTCTTTTATTACTCCCCAGAGATAAAGGTCTAAACGGGTAATATCTGGAGATCGAGATGGCCATGGAACATTATTCTCTACCAATGTAATTTTTATTTAAATAATTTCTTACCAAAATGATAAATGAGGAGGAACACCATTATGCATAAAAATTATTCTCTGGCGAATTTCTAAAGCAATGTCGTCCAACAAATTCGATAGAGAATTTTATAAGAAATTAAATTAGAATTGATCATTCAACCTTTGTAGTAGTGCAACAGCTCCTATTACAAGGTTTCCTATAATTCCAGCCCAGACATTAATTGACAATTGCCATTGAAAAGAATATGGTCGGATTTCTTTAGGGTTTTCAGGTTGTCACACATGTAAATTGTGAAAATTAGTAATACTGTTCCTTGTGAAGCATGATTTATCGGTAAATAAAATTTTTTACAGGAAACCATTTTCCCCGATTGCAGTCGGAGAACATTGTTCTCTTCTTGCAAATGTTGAATAGACTGACGGTGGTAATAACGTAGCTGCTGCTACTGAACAGAACTTGTACCGATGCCAAATCGCCTTGCTACACTGGGTACACTTTCCTTTGGATTAACTTCTGTAGCACCCAAAATTCTTTTCTCAGTTTCTAGATTTAATTCACCAAGCAGGCCGGAGTTATTGGTAGCGTTCTTAAATTTTTCCATCTTCCTTTGTCTCTGATCCATCGCTGCAAATGTTATATAATATGGAGTACGTATTAGGAAATATTTCAGAATAAAATCTTGCTACAGGCCTAGAATTCATCCAACTCTCTCCTAATATTGTATGCGTATCTGCATATTCACTGAAAGAATATGCCATTTCCATAAAAGCAATAATTAACAAAAATTAAATAACGACAATTATACAACAAAAAGTAGATGACATAAAATAAAAAGAACATAGAAGATAAGAAGGGAATCAACATTTTCTGAGTAAAAAATCTACACAATTGTAGATTTGTTGTGGAAATGTCAGATACAATAGTCCAAATTTATTTTATAGAGATGCGGCAATCACGCGACTTAACTGATTATGAAATAAGGGATTTTAAGTATTTAAAAATAATTATTTTCTCTATTACGGTTACGTGTAGGTTAAAAATGCAAGAGGCAAATTGTTTTTGTAAAATATGTGCACTTTTAAACAAAATCATTGGAATTTAAAAATTCTACCCACAGTAAAAGATCTAAGTGCTCGAAGTGCGACCGAACCTAAAAAAACTGTGATAACAGGCCTTTTGTTTACGTACAGAATTTGTTGTATACGTTTCCCTTCATATTTGTTAAGTAAATATAAGTATACCACTTGATATTTTTTTTCTGCGCTTCCGGGACTAAAACGCCAAAATTAGTCACTTGTTCCTTGACTAAAGCGACACTTTTAATTTCAAGTGTATAACGGCGTTAACCGTATCTTAGACCTCAAGTAGTAGAGGTTAATGCTGTTTTGGTTTCTGAAATCGTTCGATACTCCGGTAGCGTCAGTTGGAGTATGGGGGATTTTAACGTGATATTGGTAGGAATTGAACTGGAATTTCAGAACGGCTTTTATAAATCAAAGTTTGGGCAAAAATCATAGTAGTTTTAGGCGCCACCTTATCGGTTGGACTTACGATAGGTCATAGACCGCTGGAGACTTCTGATAAGGACGATGAACTCCAATCGTGAATGAAATGGTGATAATCGGGAGACTATGTACTGGGTTTCTTACATGCCACTGGAGAAGTTGTATCATAAGTATTATTGTAAAATATATAATTTGTGCGCGTACCTAATTATTTAAACCTTTTGGATTCCTGTAAGAAATTATATTATATTATGTTCCTAAAACTAAATGTATTTAAAATAAGAAGGTACTGGATCGGTTTAGATAAACAATTATAATCACATAAAATAATATTTACATGTCTTTTCCACTAACGTTCATGAATAATTTAACTGTAGTAAAAGAACAACTTATCCTAAATTAAGTAATTGAAAAATATAGGGATCCCCAAACAAAGACTAAGTGCTTAAATATTGCAATATTAGTTAATTAACTATCAAGTATAAACTATTGACCCCTTTTTCGTCACTTAAGGTGGCCTTACAATACTTCTGTCATTAAGTTCAGTTTAAATAATCAAGGCTCAAAAACATTGAGGTGAAATGTCCAAATCTCGCTTGATGTGAGCGACTTCCTCAATGAATTAATAGGTAGTTTTAATATTACTTCGGTACCTGTGATAGTGGCAAGTGTTGACGACCAGGTTCCAGAAATTTATTGTATTGAAAATACTTGTCCTGCCGTTCAACGACTCCTTTTTGAGCTGATTGGACGGGATACGAATTTGTTGAGCCTTGTTAATAGATTGGCAGAAGCGCCTACGATCCTAAACCCTTTTCGGTTTTCGATCCACGAACACAGAAAAATGGGTAACTAATTCGAAGCTATTATTCTGGAACGGCCACTACACTTTATGCTAAGCGTACATTAACCTGAGAAGGTCGGTACGCTAATCTGAATGCTCGAAGCAAGCTCTCTTTTAGGGGGGATATGTTCTTGGTTGCCAGATATTTTTAGAAACGAACCTGCGTTTGTCAATCGTTGCAGTTAAATACAGTTTACGTTTGAAAATCAGGGGTTTTCAAAAGTTACTTTTAAAAATAGAATTTATAATGATAAAGAAATCCTTATTTGTAAATGTTAGTATTAACAGAATATGGGTATTTTACATGTTTAATTATATTAATGTTTTCCTATATACAGGGTGTTCCCCAAATTATAAATAAAAGTCTTTATATTTTTAGACGCGCCTACAAGTGATACAAATTGTACTTTAGCCCCTGCTGGGAATAAACTAAATTTAAACTTGCATAAACAAATTAAATTCTTGACAACAACAGAAATTAAACAATTAAAATTACAAATTGCCGAAAGCGATACAATAGCGCGTCGAAGATTATTTCCCGAGCGATAGCGAGGGATTAAAGGAGGCACTTTAGTTTCTTAAATAAATTAAGACCTAGTGGAAGATCAGCTTCTAACTGACCTAGAACATTGTAGTTTTCTATTCTTTATTATAAACGTATATATTTATAAACTGTACTGCTATGTATAAAAGAATTAGAAAATAAATATTATTATTATTACTATTATTATTATTTCGTTATAAGTGAAATTTATTATCATGAACAACATATAACGGAATATTTTTTTTGCCTTATTGCTATGCAAATTTGTATATTTAGGGTGTTACCTTTCTCTGGGCAAAGTATACTGTTATTTATGTATTATTAGTTTTCATTACTGTAATAATGTGTTTTCTGATATAGGAATATCTAGAAAATATCTAAGAAAATTAAGGTTTAGGAACTACGCAGATTATTCAGAAGAAACCTTTGAAAATTGCTTGGACCAAATCATAAGAGGAGATACTTCACACATAAATGCTAAGCATAAATAGAAAATTCCCAGAACAACAATTTTAAATAAAAAGAAAATAATCTAAGAAACCTGGGAGACAAACTATATCTTCTTCTGATAAAGAAAAGCAATTTTTTGAATTCTTAGTTACTTAGAGTGAACATAGGTTGCCTATAAATTCAAGAGAATTGTAGCATAGTATTAAAAATACTTAAATTAGCGTGGCAGAGAAGAGAAAACATTTAGAAGCAATTGACCAGGTACTTATTGGGGAAGCATTTTATAACCAGTCATTTTGAAATCTCAGAATATTCTACATATTCTACAAGACCGGTAATGGATGAACCCATAGTGAGAAGTCTTTTCGAAAATTTGGTAGGGGAACTCAAGAAAATTCCTTACACAAATATTTAACATGTCAATGGAACGATCTTAAAGTCCTGATAGAGAAAGGACACAGGTATCTAGAGACTATCCGAAGTGCTTTCAAACCATTTCTGTCAGTTATACTTTCTGTAAGTGTCGTTGGGAAACTGTTGCCACCATGTGTAGTTTATCGGGCTAATAAAATGTGGTCAGAAAAATGGTCCCAAGGGATGTCGTGATAACCCAAGTAACTCGGTGTGATTTTATGCAAATATATTCATGGACTGACTTGAGCGTTAAATGATACCTAAAAAGACAACTTGTAGGAAGAAATGGTGTAATGTGATACACTCTCCTTACATACTATAGTGCGTTATTTCCAGGTATGCCGCGAAAACAATATAAATTTAATCTCCTGCCACCCAACAACACCAATCCACTTGATATGACCTTTTTCCACCAATTGTTGCATTTAAAATTCTCCAGTAATCTTTTACGATTAGCCCGAAAGTTTTGATAAGAAGCTATTTCCTATTGAATTAGCTGAATATTTAGATGCCGGTTTTATTCAAAATTAATTGTACCCATGAAAATGACCTATCTATTTTAAACCTACAGCTAATTAAGCGCAATTAGAAAATTAATTATTTATATATTGGTGTATTAATTGAATTTAATGTGAACTTGACTTCAATAAATCACGGACATATAAGTAGTTATTGATTTTATTTTGCCATTACTGGTTATTACATTATTACAGTTCAATTTTTATTTAAATCTTCTAGTTTTAAATTAATACGGAGTAACGTTTTCGTTTGATAATAAAGTTATTATTATATGATTTAAAGCAAAGCGAAAAAGTCTTATCACCTTGAAGACAGCAGATATCGAGTAGATAGAGTATGTTCAAGGAGAAGGGAAGCGGTCTGTAGAAAAACATACGTCTTTTGTAGTGATCGTACCTTTGATTAAATTGTTAATTGAGTTCCTTTTTT
>JAHWXV010458690.1:0-10382 GCA_024586415.1 Phrixothrix hirtus
CGTATTATATCATTTAAGAAACATAGAGCACACAAACAAAAAATATGCGATTCAGTTTTTAAAAATGCAATCATTCAACTGGTGACCCTTCTTAACCACGTATTGTTATAGATGGGTGCAAAAATTGTCCATACACCTTTTAGGTGCAGTGCGTGAAATTGCTCGAATTTATCGAGTTATGGCTTCGGAAATAACTTCAAGAGCCTGTAGTTTATCACCGTAATCCCCGTAAGAAATAATCACATTCTGAAAATGCGATGATCGAGGGGGATAGTTCACATTGCCGCACATTGAAATGAGGCGCTCTGGAAAATATTCCATTAAAAACGCCATGAATTCTCTTGAGGTGTGGTAACTAGTCCGATCCTGCTGAAACTAAAACCTATTGAGGGAAATTCGGTGTTTCGTCATAAATTTTCGCAACATAGTAAGGTAACGCTGTGGGTTGATCGTTACAGTGCGCCCGTTATTGCGCAATGAGTTGGCTCTATTTATATCAAATTGGGCTATTCCGTACCACACATTTGCTCTTTCGTTATGTAAGGGTTGCTGGTGGACCTCCCGTGAATTATTTTCCAACCAGTATTGGCAATTTTGTTTATTGACAGCACCGTATCAGTGAGAATAAGCTAAGTCATTTATTATCAGAATACAGTTATATTCCAAGGTTTCCAGTACGGTTTCTGCAAACGTAAATCTCCATACATTGTTATTTTCCTTGAGAGCTTGTTCTACCATAATTTTGTGCGGTTGAAAGTGGAGGTCCAAGTGCAAAATTCGGCGCAAAGCGTGAACGTGTTTTGGGGCTGAACGACTAGTGGTAGTCCTTCGATGTTTTCCGATGTTCTAATTGTTCGAGGACCTCCTCAAGATGTTCCAAGTTTCACAGTTCCTCTAGTTCTGGAGTTGTTAAACCAATTTAGTATTGTTGGGCGGGAAAGGAGGAAATCGTGTCGACCAACATTAAAGTAAGTTCGAAATCTTTGTTATGTCTGCACTACCGAATGACCAGTTGCAGTTAAGGTATCGTAAACAAGGATGCATTGTTCAATCGTCCATGGCTTTATAGCTGCTGAAATAGCATCAAACTACAAATTTATATCAACCATTCCGACAACACTAGTCCCCCCTCTCACCTAATTATACCCGTCACAAAAATATAACACCGCCCAGCAGGACCATGTAAAAACTATTAGTCTTGTTAGGTAACTAAAAATCTAAAACAAGTTAGTGGTATGAGAAACATTTCTACGAACGAAGCGTTTAAATTTAATTAGCTGAATTTTAAGTGAATATTAGTTCTAGAAATACTTGACTGTATGTGCTAGAAAAGAAACCTTTTGCTTTTTATTCTTCAAAAAGTGCAGTGATACAGAAACACAAAGTGCTTGTTAATAAACATGATAATTAGACCATCGCAATTAATAATGTCGGTAACTGAAGTAAATTAACAAGTAACTTATATTGCTTGAGATAGTAGCTAAAATAAACAGAGGTTATCTCGCACGTTAAGTAGATACATTTAAGCTCTAGTTAGTCGGTAACTTAAACAGAGCATATCTCGCTTGGAAATATTAAAATAAACATATTACTCAAGGGTAAGTTAGAAACCAAAAACAAATACTAACAATTAAAATAAAGGGTACGGGCTCGCCAAAAACAAGATATCAACTGTGTAAGAATTGAGACACCGGAAAGGTCAGCAATTATACATTACAATACAAGTGCATAATAAAATAAAAACCACGCGCGAAAATGTGTAATAAATAAAGAGTTGAAAAAACATTTTCAATTGTTAATAAGTTCAATCGTACCAAAGTACATCGAAATAAATACAATGGCAACATCTTAATATTCACATCTTTGACTACATAAATACAATAAAAATTACGTCAAATAACTTTAAATTGCCAGATCACTTTAACTTTAATTAAACACAATATATCGGAAAAATGACGGAACCCTTTAAATTAAATTAAATTAAAAAAAATTCTTTCGTTTTCTTCAAAATACGTTCATTCCGCATTCCACTTTGCACGTTCAACGAATAGACATTTTTGTGTCGTCTTCCGGAATAGTCCCAGTGACTCATGTCACAACCCATTGGTCTTGTGTAATACTGTCATAAAGCGTTCCTTTCATGGCCAATTTGAGTTTTGGGAACAAGGAATAATCACATGGAGATAAATCAGGCGAGTGCTGTGATTGTTGAGGCATACAGATTGATTTTTTCGTCAAAAATTCACGAACTGTGAAGTGGCGCATGCCTCGCTCAAACGTTTCTCATCCATAAACACTTCAAAACACCCAGTGGCACTGCAGCCATTTGGAACTAATTCCTGAAGGATAATACCTTTAGAATCGTAAAAGTAAATCAATCTTGTCTACTTTTGTGACTCCTGGAAAGGCATTTTTTTCGATTCCAGAGCATTGGGCGTCTTCTACGTTGCATTTTGATGCGTCTTGAAGATTGTACTTGAAGCACCATATCTTATTACATGTTGCAATAGATTCCAGAAATGTGTAGTTTCGTCTGGCTATTTTGATGAGGCGCTTGCAATGTACAATACGAGCCATTTCTTAATCCTTATTTAACGCGTGAGAAACTAAACTAACACAGGCTTTCCAGTTCTTTAAATTTTCCGTTAAAATTGCATGAATCATGTCTTTGGTCGTATCTTACAGTTGAATTTGAATCGTAGGCCATCAATTTACGCACTTTCTGTGCCAACTCCTGGCTACTTTTGTTTTACCGCCGGTCTGACTTAAGATCGACTTCCAAAGATTCACGACTGCCCTGGTATCGCTTATATCGCTCGACTATACGTGTGCAGGATAAGTAATCATCACCGTAAATTTGTTTCATTAATTCAACTACTACTACTACTACCAATCATGCCATTGCCTTAGCGGGGTAGGCAAAACCCAATACCGAACCTCCACCTTCTCAACCACTGCATGAACTCATGCACAAACCCCCTCTCACCTATATCGCTACCGCCACCTTACACCACAACTCATAGCACTATACAGTATTTACACCATCCCACTATTACCCACCAATCCTACTATATTTATTTTTCTCCGTTCCTTTCTGTCCTTACACACTGCTTTTGCTTCCATTAAATTTATACATCGCTTTTGGCAAGCTCTCCTATTTTTTATGCTCAATATTCTCTTTCTTTTTACAATTTCTTCAATTATATTCAGCCATATCTTTCTCGGTCTACCCCTACTTAGTTTCCCATTCATACCTGCCTCATATATTATCTTTGTTAATCGCTCATTACTCATTCGTTCCACATGTCCAAACCATGTTAATGCACTTCTTTTGAACAGTTCAGGCAGTGTCCTCTTCACCTGGCACGTCTCTATCGCCCATTCATTCCTTACTCTGTAATGTCACGTTTTGCTACATGCAGCTCTTAATTCAAATGTTTCCGTAAATGTTTTATCGAGTTTTAAACAAAATATAATATTAGCTTTTTGTTTCATCACATTTTTGTAGTAAGATAGCTAGGGGTACTACACTTTAAGCGGTATAACTTGACAACGCGTTGTCCGATTCATGATTTATATTGTTTCAAAATATGCGTTAGTAATTTCTTTAGTTCAAAAAGGTCCGTTACTTCTGCGACATATTGTATATGCTAACTTTTTATTTAAACGGTAAGTTGATTGAGTAAATAACCTTAGATTTATTAAGTATTAATAAGATACTAGTTGATTTATATCATATTTAAATAGTTAAAATTATATCTTTGATTATTAATAATGTTTAATATCAATAATATACTGAAAATCTTGGTTTATTTGCTAATGTTAGGTTAATTTTATTCTTGAAGTAAACGCCATTTTTCGACTTAAAACTAATGTATTTGTATGTATAAGCGAATAGAGGTTAGAGTAATATAAAATTTACTACAACAACAAAACTGTAGAAATTTAAACATTACTTACAAAATACTATCTAAACGTTTAAAATTTTGCCGATGCTTAAATAAGTAAATATCTCCATTCGGCAAACAAAAATAACTCGATATCTATTTAACTGCTGAAGGTCGAAGTCAGACCTCAAAAAATGCAGTTGATAGAGGCCTCGCCAAACCACACAACCCATTTCTCCAAAAATTAGCCCAAGCTTTCGTTCCAATGAAGTACGAAAAATTATAACATTAGGTTGTATGCATGCTTACAAGACTTTTAGTCAGTAATATTTCAATTTTAGCTCATGCTGTATGCCCTATAGGCTTCGCCGAGATCCTATGCCAAATTCAAGGGAACGCTAGTTGAGGTAGGCAGTTAACAACTACGCTTCCGTTTACAATTTGTAAATTTTTTTAGAGTTGTTGAAGCACTTGATCGCTCAAATCTCGGCAAGCTTGTAGCACTTCCGGATAATTGGAATAGTTTATGTAACACCCGCATCATTCTACGGTCTAGTGGTTAAATGCCAGGAAACTATTAATACTCTCCTCTTATTATTTAATTATTGACAACAAAATAAGTCTTCCGACAAATTTTGTGCTTATTTATATTTTAAAGCATACAGCAAACGTTTTTTTTTAAAACTAAATAGTTCTAAACATCATCAGGCTGGATTTTATTACAATGTTGTTTCAGTAAGAAATATTTGTTTGATAGTTGCTTTTATTTTTAAATAACGCACTAATTATTTATTCATATTTTTAGATGAAATTTAAGATTTGGTGAAACATTCTTGTAGCTTTAAAATATTATGTATTTGAAAAACACTGGAATTTATAAAATACAGGACAGACAAATTAAAAGACTGTAAAGTGATAGAAATTGGATATTTTTCACCAACAGTTAAGTATAAAAATGCCTTGCTCGCGAGTAAACTACATCCCCGCAGATATATTCGAAATTCAGGAGCCAGCAGCATTTTGTCATTAAGTGTCAACTGTCATAAACACAAAATTTAATAGTGCTTACACTGTTTTTATACACTGTGGCCGAAATGTTCCGCGGCAGAAAATTATTTCGGAAACCGTTTATTTTACAAAAAAATGTTTTATACAAAAGTTGTTTGCTATCTAAAAATTTAGTGAACTTAGCCATTTGAACTTGAGTGACCTTGAAACCAATTTCATATCAATTTTTTTATCTAATTGTATTCATGACTTTAAGATGTTTTAAAATGTCTTTATTCACTATAATCGGCTCGGCAGCGGTTCGCGAGTTATTAACGACCAAAAGTTTAATTTTAAGTTTTTAAAAAGTTTACCTTACACCTAATGGTTTCTGCGACCGTAACTCATAGGTGAATCCTAAATCAACGCAATTGAGCTGCGATTTGATTTCGATTTTCCAATTCTTTTCAGAACTACGAATGGCGCAATTAACTTATTGTGAATGTATTTGTCTTCTGATGATGCGAGGTTGAGAGTATCGTGAACGATATTTATCCGAAACGACATAACGCTATTTCAAGATCCATAGAGTGTATAGCATTGTGAAAGCTTGCCAAAATTTGGCCGACCTGCTATGACAACGAATGACGAAAAAGCAGTGGAAGCTTTCAAAGCTTTATTGAAAATGAACATGCAACTACTCGAAGAACTGCTCCTGACCATGTCATATCCCGTTACTCACTTCAAATAATTTTAAAAGAGTATCACTTTCGGCCGTATAAAATACATTTAATTCATGAAATCTCTGAGAATGACTTTGATCGTCGCGAAACCATGATGAACAGAATTTTGCTGTAACCGCAGGTTTTAAATCAGATTTTCTTCATGATGAAGCAAGTATTTTTTGGGCGGTTACGTAAATCGACAGAATGTGCATGATTGATCGGACACATCCCCATTAGACCATTGAAACTCATAGTCAGAATCAGCAGAAATTATATATCAGTGCTAGCATAATAAACAATCGCGTTATTGGACCTTTTGTATTGAGGGGAATTTGAGTGCAGATCGATACCAGGAAATGATAGAGCGCCAAATTATTCCTGCTATTCGGCGGTTGTTAGAAATGAACTTTGACGTTTGGTTTCAACGGGATGGAACGCCAGCCCATTTTGTAGACAAGTTCGTGAGTTTTTGGACATTGAGTTTGCATACAGGTGGATTGGAAGCAGCGAAACAATTAAATGGTAAGCTCGTTTCCCCGGTTTAACCCCGCTCGATTATTTTTTGTGGGGATATCTAAAAGATAAAGTGTTTTCCCTAAAACCAAAAAATTTGCTAATTTTTCAGGAGCGCATTGAAACGGAAATTGCTCGTTTACCAGCCGAAATCAACCGAAAAATTTTACATTCGAATTTCGCTCTGTCAAGAAATAGAAGGGTACATATTTGAACAATCCAATTGAATTCAATTAAAAAAAACTTAAAATTAAACTTTTGATCGTTAATAACTTGCGAACTGGTGGGCTGATTTTAGTGAATAAAGGCATTTTAGAAACGTGTTAAAGTCATAAGTACACTTAGGTAAAAAGATTGACATGTCATTGATATCTTGGTGTCAAGGTCAGTCAAAGTTAAATGGTTAAGTTCATTAAATGCATTTTTAGGTACCAAACAACTTTTTTATAAAACATTTTTTGTAAAATGAACGGTTTCCGAAACAATTTGCTGCCTCGAAACATTTCGGCCATCCGGTATATTTATAGTGCCTAATTCGTAGGGGGCCGGCCCTGATTGGTGCAGTGGTGAAAGGGAGGCGGGTTCAAACCCGATCGAAGTCTGTAAATTTTTCGGGTGGAGAACAATTTAAAAAACATGTCTTCTTCTCGGATAAGAAAATAAAATCGCGGGTCTCATGTCAATGTGATGTTTGGCATGTTAAAAATCCCTACTTGCGGTGAAAATCCTCCATATTAGGCAAAATTCTAGTAGGCATGAGGAAATGGCTATATAAAGGTTTTAGTCCAAAAGGGCCAAGGAAATTCCGCATCCCGAACTCTCATCCATAAAAACAAACAAATCCGTAGGGGGCGTGTTCGGTAATACGTCACTTGAAATAATTCTTGTACAAATTCCAAACCTAATAGTATGTATAAACACAATAAATAATAAACAGAGGACGGAATTGGAACACAAGTTTGAAAGTGTGTTCTTGCTTTCATATCACCAATAATTTATTTGAATAAAGCTAAACCGTTTGAGAAAATGTTCTAATACTAGAATATTTTAGTAGGTGGCAGCACAAATCAAATATTTCTAGTTATCTAGGTTGAGTAAGTAATAAATATAAAACCAATGGTACTTAATTGTGAGTAAAATAATTGAAATTAATTAATTTTGTTGGTTGTGTGATATTTACGCTACCTGATAAAACTCATTTGATTTTAATCCTTTTTGTGAAAATGAAAATTAATGATTCTTTGAATTACGGATATTGACTAAAAGTTAAAGGCATATCTTAGCGACAAACACGGTTCCATAGTTATGGGACTATGCATTTCCGTGATGAACTCATGACGTCATTGGTATAAATTTTGAACCTGGTTTGACGAATCGTTGGATAATCGTTAAGAGGATTCACATACTGTTCGTAGTATTCAGTTATATCGTATAGTTTAGATGTGATTTGTTTCTGAAGTTATGTCAGTTATGACATTTGTTTAATGTTTGCGCCAGCTGTGTATATTTAATTTATATTTTGAATCTATTTGTATATTTACGTATTTTGAAGTTGAATTTTTTCAAGTTTGTACATTTTTCATGAACGCTTCCAAAAAGCATAACATTTTAGTTCTTACTGAACGTCTCTCAATTCGCTAACCACCACTCTCGTTGTATTTCAAACTGCAACTGTCTTCATTCTCGTTTAGGTGTTGACAGTATCAACACCACGCAATCTCATTCTCACTTTCATTTAGGTGTTGAAAGTAACACCACCTCATGTGGTTTCTGTCGTTCATTGCCAAAAATGTCTTTACAAATCAAATTCCTATTGTGTTAATTACAACATAAAATAGATCCCTTTTGTGTCGTGTTCAATAACATAATTATTGTGCAACCATCAATCTCCAGATATAAAACAACAAATCTGTAGTTTACAATCTACTCTTGCACTGGTTGTAAAAATATCCTCAAATCGTTCCTATCTATCCAATACCTTAAATTCCTTTGTGTTTCCTACAACTCATTGCAAGTGAAAGAAGTCATAGATTAAGGTAATCTAAAATACGTTTTTTATTTCATTCTAACGTCTTGTTTTATATCAAATTCTCGTTGGTTGCATCCAAACCTCAAATTCCCCTGTAACAAACTTCGACAAGCTTCTAATTTGTTGTGGTCCTTTAAAACCTATGAATTTTTATATAACCCTTAATTTAAATTGTATATTGTTATATGTGTATATGCTATTTTGTAAATTCCCCCAAATATTTGCTACAAGATTAAATACTGTTACTTTAACTAACCCTCACCACGTCCATTATGGACAACAGTCCCACTTAAAATATCGAAGAGTTAAACTTGTACAAAACCCTCGCTGCAGTAAGCTTTAATGACATTTAGTTAGTATAACACATTGTCAGGTTTACCGCACATTTAATATTTAATAAGATTATTGAAGAAAATTTGAATAATAATAAAGATGCGTTAATAGTTGATGTAGAGGATAACTGATTCATTATTGAAATTATGGGTAATTTAATATGTATAAACTTGTCGCAATTCATTGCCCACAATTATTAATCACAACCTATAAATATTGACACTTCAATCACTTGTTGGTAGCTAAGAAAAGCAACTTTGACGTTACGATATGCACGGTATTACTAATCATCAGAATCATGTTCGTTGCTAAAGTTTCCTTAAGTTTGTTTTGCTAGGAAAACTAGAAAAAATTCAGTTAAAAACGAAACAAATTTATTTACCCTTTGTAAAATTAACCGCCGTACAGTGCATTTTAGAGGGGAGTTCCAAAGCGATGATATTTCCTGTAGTGACTTTCAACTGAGGGAATACGTGTCCAGGAAATGTGGTGGATGGTTGAAAACGTGCTATTGGAACTGTAGCAGCACGATATTTGCTTTTTAACCGTAATAAGGGCGGTTTTTGCCAAAAAAAACAATACCTTTTAGCACAATACACTATCGAATTTTTTCTTTATTTTTGAAAAAGTTAATTCAAATTATACGATCTTCATGATGCTCTTTTTATCAGAGTTACTCAATCAACAACCCGCTTTTGCCGTTCCAAAAAACTTGTACAATCACTGTTCCTGCTGTTTTAGTCTCAGGGCTTGTCTAGCGCACTCACAATCACCCGTGACAATTCAAGAAATTCCACGAAGTTTTGAGTAGGAGCCACCTATTGAGAATGAATTCAGAACCCATCCCGCACAGATTTCTCCCAACTGCAACACGACTCACTGCAGGTAAACGTTGGCAAATTTGATCTAGATTAATGCGCCGATCTTGCTGAATAACATCTTGAGCTGCGTTAATAACAGTATGGTGCTGCGAAATAGTTAAAGATCTAACGATCTTTAGCTTGTCGTAAACATTTGGTTGGTTTGCCAGGAAATTTTCTCGTCACCGATGAACCACTTAAACATTCTTATGCGCTTCCAAATAGATTAAATGTCGATGAATATTCACCATCGGTTCATGTTTGCCAGTAGAAAATTGGGTGCGCGTGCGTGTGGTACTTCAATTATTGCTTGATTTGTACTGTTAATTTGTTACCAAGAAAAGAAGTGGTTGAGTGACTCATTACGTTTGTTACGTTTTTTCAAAGGGAAATTGAGTGCTGGGAGGATTTCCCCTTGCCTCCGACAGATTGTGGTCTTGGTTAGGGGTTTGTTTGTGCTGCAAGCTGCAGCGCCCAGTGGTGTACATGGCACCGCCTCGAACACCGCGAGGATGTCCGGCAGACAGGCCAGAATTTGTGTGACGCCTTCTCCGAAGGTAATGACATCTTTGGTAGCTTCTATCGCGATAGCGGCTGCTTTCAATATTTTTTCCATATCGATCGAACTGTGCATGGCTTCTCGCACTTCTTTAGGTGGCATGGTTGAGGCTGTTGGTCCCTTCACTGCCACTGCATAGAAAAAATTGCCAGTGGGCTTGGAGCTTGCAGGAACTGGCGGTGCTGCGGGTCTACGGGCCGTTTGAACCCTATGGATTGGGTGCTTTGGGCACCCACTGTAGCTTGCGGTGTGACCACCACCGCAGTTCGCGCACTTCGCGCACTTTTGTGAATTCAATAGTATGGTGGCCATCTGCGCACTTAACGCACTTTGGGGTGGCTTTGCAGCACCGTTTGGAGTGCCCAAACTGTTAACAGCAATGACACTGAATGACACCTCTTTTTCCATTCCTAGGTATCTCTACCTTCACTGCCAGGTGCATTATCTCCTTCAGGTCAAAGACTTCCTTACCTGAATGAGATTTCGTGA